>JAVQJF010113151.1:0-20429 GCA_036023855.1 Gadopsis marmoratus
TTTACGCGTGATTGTGGAATAAATGAACTCGTTACCGTCCGAGAGTCGCTGTGAAATGTATGACAGTGTGCGAGCGGCGGCGGAGGAGGAGATCACGTGCAGCAGGATCAACCCTTCGGCTTCTGCTTCATTACTCTCACTTTTGGTAAGTGACTTTGTAGACTTGGAGAGAAATGGCCATTGGGAGTTTGCACCTGACACATCTGTGCCTCTCTGACGAGCCGAGCAGCGTCCGAATATCTGATGTGTCGCATTGATTGTGCAAACTATTACATGTGTAATAATAGGCCTGCTCTATCTCTCTATCAATCTATCCTATCTATCTCTCTATCTCTCTATCTATCCTATCTATCTCTCTCTCTATCTCTCTATCTATCCTATCTATCCTATCTATCTCTCTCTCTATCTATCTATCAGCCATTCACAGTAGCCTGCTGGATAATATGTCTGTCTATCAGAGATGTGTTTCATGCTACTTGAGATATTGAGTCCTCACGTGGTGGATGGAGCAGTTATTGACGGCGTCGGTGCTGTTATACATGCTGGGCCCAGAACAGTCCCGTCATACCGTGGCTCCAAACTGGCCGATGAAGATGGTCAAACGGTGACACACGAGTTAAATTCCCAGATTTCTGGACGTGCATGTGTGAGTCGCCCGGGCGTGTCTGCATCAGCACGACGCAGAGAGACTTTTCGTACATTAACAGCAGCACTGAAATCCTCCCATCAGGGCAAACTGCACTGATTTGCTGAGAGCGCAGACATTTTTACTGTGGAGCCACAGAGCTCGAGTGATGTGGGGGAAAACTTGTTTGTGTCCCCCTTTTGAGTTGAGTTTAAAGACGCATATAGCGAGACGATTACTTTGTTTTATGGTGAGTGGAGTCCTCAGGAGCTAGTGTGTGTGTGTGTGTGAGGTAGAAGGCTGCACATCACCTCTGTTTTTGACAATCAGCTAAGCAGGTTTAGAGATGATGAAGGGATAGAGAAGCACTGATGCAGCATGATAACGATCTCATGGGCGCTGTGAGTGAACACTGGCAATTACGTTTGCAGCTGGAATTTTTAGCCCCTCTCATCATTTCCCAGTTACTCAATAAGCTCAGCCTCCTCAGATCCAACTCAGCACTTGGAGGAAGTTTGTTACACTCTGGCCTTTTCTAATTTTGCCATGCAGGGCCGTGGAGGTCAGTGTCTGGTCTTTGGAAAATATCTGCTCATAACTCAGACAACAGATGGTAGAAGCGAGGGTCCAGGGTGCCAGCGTGGCAAGGTTGTAAATCTACTGGATCGAGGTGGGGTTAGATGTCAATATGCTTACACTAAAGTCAAGTGAGCATTCTTCACATAGCGCTGCTTTATCCGCATGATACCTTCCAAGACGTCCCCTGGGGAAGATGTAGCTATTGGCCGGCTGTGTTGCTACTGCAGCTTTCTATGGGAAAACAGTGACTACTGACTGCATCTACTGTTTACACCCTCCTTTACTCTTAGTGAGCCTCAGGACTGTGTTTCCCTACATGGCAGAGCACCACCTCTTTACAGCTGTCTACTGAGATTACACAGTAAGATGAAAACGAAAGTTGTCACAAGGTCTTGGCATTGTTCCATATTCTGACAGATGCCTCACGTCCAAAGCACAGAACACAACAAAAAGCCCATACCGTGTACATCATTTAAGGCTTTTGTGGTAAAAAAAAAACAACAAATAAACAAAAGCATAAGCAGCTAGCTCAGGGGATTGTGGCTCATTGCTATTGTGATGTGTTTCAATAAAGGCCGAACCCTGTGTTTTTGACCAGTGTGAATTGAAATGATGTCTGGTGATGTAAAGCTGTGCATCATGCAGGTTTCTAACATATGGAACTTGAAAAGAAAAAAGGTTAGGCTGATACACTTTAGCCATATTGGAATTGTAATCGTGCATGCAGCAAGGTATATATGTATGTAGGCTATTTAGATGTCTTTATTTTTCTTACATTTTTTTTTACCAGATGTGCGTGTTGCAAATGGGGATGGTCATGCTGTTGGCTTGTCAGTCTGTTGCAGGATGTTACAGCAGAAGCTCCGAGCACTTGCTGTCATGTGTCTGCCTAATGAAATCAGGCAGGATGGTCATTATCATTTTAATGCATTATTGCCAACACTTCCATGTTTAACAACGCTACTGCAGGCAGTAAACGGCTGCAGAACAAATTCATATCTCAGCAGGTAATGCATAAAAAGAAAGTGACAGTAGCTCCTGTTTTCTAGGTCGCTGTATACGGACCGTGGGGTGAGATTAATGGGGTCTCTCTTCCTTGCCATTCTGTTGCACTGTGTTACAGCAGCTGCTCATGATGCTGGTGTCATGTGTTAGCATTATGAAATCGGGACCAGTAGAGGGTTATCAGCCACTGCAGGAAGGAGAGAATAACAGCATGCGCAAGCTATTGATCTGTATTTGGCAGTATGAAATACTTCATAAGAGAGTGTATGAACCTGTTTTTGTTCTCTACACAAAGCATATTAAAATAGCCATTTTCAGTGAGTCATGCACGCAGACTGACATTTGCAAAATGTACACATTTGCTCCAAGGATGACTTTTTCCAAGCTACTCTAAACTGTAGTTCTAACAGTGAAAATGCAGTAGCATGCATGATTTTCAGTCCTGTACACAATTATGTTCAGTATCGCAGTACTACACAGTAATGTCTGCTGGCTCGGAGGTGGTGCAGTATAAGAGTCTGATCCCAGCATTAAGGAAAAGGAGCTTGTTGAAAGTGAGAAGAGTCAATGGTCGTTGGTATGTGAAGGAATTTTCCTTTCCACTTTTAAAACTCGGGCTGCCTTTGCATCCAAGCGTTGTCTGGAAATGAACAACAAAGCATCAGAGGATGTTGTGATGCAAACGGTGACAGACTTTAAAGAAGTGATGTCAGTGACTAAACTTTAATTTATTTTCCTCTGGACTACCCAGTAAAGAAAGGAGAAAGTAAGTACCAATTAAGTTATCAGTTGACAGAATGAGATAGATGTTCCTCCCAAGGCAAGTCAAGTTATTTAGTGCTCAAGATGCATGAGAAAGTTGAAGAATAGTGTAATTACAACTAGCCAAAAAGATCAAAGGCGTAGCCACCAAAGCACTGAAGCAATTAAACCAGAGCTACCCTTGGAATTTACTTTTTAAGGTTGGAGAGTAGCAAAGTGACACAAAAAAGCAGTGGTGCAATCCAAGCACTGAACACAGGAGGAAACACAGGTAAATAACATGCAGGCCTCAAGAGGCATAAAACACTTTACACTTTTCAACTTTGCTGCATCATGAATTTCAATAAGAGCCCAAAGTAAGGGCACTAAAATGTTACTGCAGTGAAATTTTACACGTCATAAACAGAGCTATTGATCACTTCTGTGATATATTATATACAACATGTACAGATTGCCCTGTTCAAAGACTGTTTCTTCTTACTCACCAGTAAAGAATGAATTATTTGACAGTGGTTCGAGGACATAAAGAATAGATCTTGCGTAGTATGTTGGGCGTGCTGTCGACTCACGACATGGGGGCCCTGGGATTGAATGCATTAATTAGCTCAGACTGTTTGTAAAATAACCCCATGCACAGTCCAAAGGCATGCACGTTGGATGGATTGGAAATATTATATTCCCTGTTTGAAGGTGAACGTGACTTCATTAGCCCTGCGTTAGACTTGTGACCTGTCCAGAGTGTACCTTGCCTCCTGCCCATTGCATGCTGGGAAAGACGGCCGTCCACTGCGACATCCATCTTTCAACACAGGTCAGGCAGTGTTGAAAAAGGATGAATGATGGAGGCACACTACCTACAAATATGTTGCAGTCACTCAAACGTGCTGGCAAACACTTGAAATAATCAATACAACTGAGATGGAACAAACCATCCGCAGCTGCAGTAAAAGCAAAACAGCAGAAAACTCAACACTTTCCAAAAATATAACTGAAATTTGCACAAGACTGAGTAAATAGACTTAATAATTGTTGCACTTGGTCATGTTTTTTTTTTTATGTCTTGAGAGCATTCGTATTCTGACTTGGTAACCTTTGGCAATAATGATTGCTGTGTGATGGCTCCTTTTATCTTGGAGGCTTTTAGTCCCTCACCTCCGAGCAGTACATGTGAATTTGGAAAGCTGCCATTTATTGTCACAGAGCATGAACGTGTGCCTGAAGCATGCATGTTAACCACGGCTAAGTCGAAGATGTTTTGTTTCTGACAGGGACTGATAAAACAGGTGAGCGCGAGGAGTGCTGGTGCTTAGAGACTGACCTGCTCAGTGCTGCCACGTGATGAATGTCGCATGTAAATTGGAGCAATAGGGTGTGACCAGAATGTTCAATGGGAGTTTGGTGTAGGGGACTATTGAAGGAAGCGGTGGAGAGTCGTCTTCGGGGACTAGCTGTCTGAAGGAGGGGAAACCGATTCACGTAAAGATCTATAGGGGGGGTTAGGGAGCTAATTCTTTCAGGAATACTGTGCATGATGTGGGATGATATTGAACACCCAGCTGAGCTCAATGGTAAGCAGCCGTCATAATCCAAACATGCCATATTCGACCTGTCTTGAGCCTCTAGACTCTTGACACAACTGTTCAATGGGTGAAAACGTGTCACCTGCTGTAGAGCATGTGGCATTTAAACTGCAGAGGAGCGTCACATTTTATCCCCATGAGATTTACTATATGGCAGCCAGTCGCCCCATTCCCTCTGTTGACTCGGATAAGAAAATTATTGGTGGCATCTGTCTCCCTTAAGAACCACTGTTGTGCCGTCATCCTGCCACTGTGGCAGCCTTAAACTGTTGCTCCTGACGCTGTGTGTCGGAGCCTTTATGTGGCCATTTAAATAAAGCGATATGATATCTCTATGTAAACAAGAAACACTGGCAGGGCTGAGCATAGCACAATAGCAAATTTGCAGTGATACCTTTTTTAAACTGCAGTTTCTAGTCTTCTACTGTTTACCTGAAGGTGACATTGATGATCATGCTTTCAGGAGCTGCATTTGGTCATATTGATCAATATCTTCTGCCAGAACAGCATTTCCCTTTCGCTCTCTTGAGAAAGCAAGAGAAGAGAGCTACATGCTCTCATATAGAATTTGAAATGCACACTAGCTTCCTCACAGTCTCATTAAATAATGTATAACAACAATATATTATTGTGCAGCGCTTATCACAGATCTTACTAGTCCTATTAAGACTTTCTTCTCTGAACTAAGAAGCATCGGACAAAATGTAGTGCGTTTATTCCACTATCCATTTTTGACTGAGGCATTAGGAAAAAGATGATGCCTCCATGAATTACTCCTGCTGAATATGCCACTGTGATGCGCGATCATGCTGTCCTTACATATTGATTTGTTTGTCAGAAAGTCGTATGGTGCGCTCTTCATCAGACTGCACCCCCTTCATTGGAGATGTCCAACTCTGCTGCCTATTAAAGGCTGGAAGATCCCAGAAGCATCAACTATTCTAGTGAAGTGAACGGTTAAGAGCCTCAACCTTCACATTCTGTTTTCTCTGTTTGGTTGAATGTCTGGCTTTAATAGAGACGCATGCATAATCTATCACCCCAGTGGAAAAACCAAAAGTCTATGAATAATATCTTGTCACTGACCATATTTTTATCTGGTTGTATTATCAAAGTATCTATGCATGCTGTTCCAGGAAAGTCATTGGATGTTTCAGTTTATGTTGTACATGTGATGTTTTATTTTTTTATATATATTTTTATATTCTATCTATTTCTCTATCTGTCTCTCTCTCTATCGCTATATTGGTTCGCCATCACCAGTTTGTCAGTGTGTATCTGGAAGCCCCACAGGATCTTAGCTTGGTCATTCTCCCACTACTTTCAGAGGTGTTTCCCATTGTGACCTTGGAACTTCCAGCCCATATTTTGCACAGATGTTCCTGTATTCTATGCCAGCCACTTGGTTATGGCGTTCCATGTATGCCCTGCCTGCTAGTATCTTACACCCCGCCGTTATGTGCTGGATTGTCTCAGGGGCATCTTTGCACAGTCCGCACCTGTGGTCCTGCCTGGTGTGGTAGAACCCGGCCTCTATTGATCTTGTGCTCAGAGCCTGCTCCTGTGCTGCCATGATTAGTGCCTCTGTGCTGTCTTTCAGTCCAGCCTTTTCCAGCCACTGGTAGGATTTTGATATCTTGATATCAGCCACTTCTTCTATCTGTGAGGAGCTTCCTGGTTTTTATATCCGTGGCCTCTATCTCCTCCTTTGGCCAGCATTCCAGGATCCATGTGTGAGGCATCAAGTCATAGGCTTTCTTGTAGTCAATCCCGGCGGTGCACCGATTGGTCTGTCTGGTCTTACAGTCTTGAGTGACTGACTTATCTGCCAGCAGCTGGTGCTTTGCACCTATGGTGTTCTTACCGAGTCATTTCTGGGCCCCGCTCATGTATTGCATCATGTACCTAGTCATCTTAGACGCTATGATGCCCAACAGGAGTTTCCATGTAGTGCAGAGGCAGGTTATTGACCTGTAGTTGGATGGGATTGCTCCTTTCTGGGGATCCTTCAGGATCAGGACTGTCTGGCCTTCTGTTAACCATTCAGAGTGGGTCCCATCCATTAGCAACTGGTTCATTTGTGCTGCTAGGCATTAATGTAGGGCAGTTAGCTTCTTTAGCCAATTGGTGTGGGTTTCATTACACCTTTCTTTAGTTCCAATAGCTGGCTAACTTCCCTCCGTCCCTTAATCTTGGCCTCCCTCCTTCTTTTCCATGGGGGATGCTGTCCCTTATGGCTTCTCTTGGTCGTCCTGCCAAGCATCTCAAGGATTACTGTTGCTGTGGCATATATCAGCTTGTTTGTGCTTGTTTGTGGGTGTATGTGTGTATATGTGTGTGTATATATATATATATTATTATAATATAATAGTTCATCTCCATCCTAGTGCTTTAATACTTATTCAAAGAGCTTGTTGAATTCTGAGACATTCACAATCAGGCATCTTGATTTCTTCCTTTTGGAGCTGACAAACAAATAGGAAAAAATATACTCACCTTGATTACAATCTCTCCTTATATTCTAAGTGCGTGTGAGGAGAATTTCATCTGTGCCTTAAAGAGGACCAGTACTGCATTGATTATATTCTGACTTGGCTTGATCATCACAACAATGCACAGCTCAAGGGACTTCAAAGAAATGGCAGCAGCAGAATATCCACGCATTTGGCCCGAATCCATTAAATCAGTTCTACTTCGGTGCAGGCTTTGGTGCATATGTTAGTTGATATTTATCTAACATGCACACAAGATTCATAAACTGATAATTTACTGCCATGGGCCTTTTTTTTTTTTGGAAACAATAACAACCTAGCAGTTCTATCTCAATGTCTGTCTCAATGTCAATGTCTGTCAGTGACTTCCAAGTGTCCGCACTTTCACTTTCTGTTTAGTAGGCCGTAGTAGTCCTGCAGAACATGACATTTTCATGTGTTGCATGCATTCACCGGATTTCCATGCTGCGTATAGAATATATTAGCATAGTATAGTTTACATGATATAGCTATAGCTTCTTTTCATGGTGAGTCCGGCATCCATTCTCTACCGTTACATCCATCCATCTACTGAAGTCAAATCAACCTAAAGCGATTTAGGGGCCCTTAGCCACCAGGGTCCCCCCTCCAAAAAATTAAAATCATTTGCTGTGTCACAATCATATACTTGAAATGTATTGTCTACAGTATCAAGTGTATATACAAATCTTTATAGTGCACTGGAAATTATACAATACATGTGTCATTGGACATCAATCAAACTGTGACATGAGAATAGTGTATATTCTACTCATTTTTTTGTTGTTTCCCAAGATATTTCAGGAGCTGTTTCATCAAAATTCTCAAATTATTTTCACTTTGTGCAGCTTTGAGCATCTCGTCCATTTCCTTTGTGCATTGCGGAAGAATGGTGTACATCAACACACTCAAAAATCAAGTGTTTTTAAGTGACTTTTTGGCCAAATTTAAGTATTTATTTTATTTGTGCCTACACCTCCAAATGTGTCTGTCTTCGATGCCAGTCTCTCTTAGACCTACTCTTTGTATGTTTGCTTATTTTCTGGGCTATTTGTACATATTAACAGAGCCTACTTTAGCCAGTGATTGGGGGGGGGAGAAACCAAGGAGAAACCTGACATAAAAACACGTATAAGACTGTCACATGGAAATACATTTTGTGTGTAATTGTGTTCAACACTACAATGTGCTGTGATTAAAATTTGTTCCATCATTTTCCAGACGGTGAAAAGGGACATTGTTAAAAACAGGACTTTCATTTTAGGAAAAAAACACCCAGTGCCTGAAATAGGATTTCTGTCAAAACCTCTTTGAGGATGCTGCTGACCTTTAGTGGGGCACTGAGAATATCCAAAAAAACTATCTAATTTTCTTTTGTAACAGAACCTCATGTGAAGTGTATCAAGTTCATGCTATGCTTGCGAAGCTACTGCCAAGTCACAATGCAGCTTCAGCCAAATATAACCTGTAACAGACTAAAATGGTGCAATCTCTGTACCTTACTTGTGCTAAAAGCTTGTTTATACATCAGACACAATACATCAGAAAGAACTATCTTACGATTCAGTGCAAAGAAATTGCCACGCTGACAACGTGAGCACTTTGTCTAGCATTTTGTTTTTTTTGTTTCTTTACAATAAAGACCATAACCTGTATTGCACCACTAGTGCGACTGCGCATTGCGTTCTACATGAATGAAAATTTGTTGAAGGAAATGAGTAGAAACGTGTTAGTCCAGCATGCCAGTTAACTCTCTGTAGGACACTTATGTTAGCTCAATGCTGGGATGGTCCGGACGCTGCCAAATGTCTTCAGTTGATCCAATGCTGTTGTCTTAGTTATGCAGTTCAGTGCTCTAAGTCAGTCTGGATAGCCAGTCTGCCAAATGCCAGAAATGTAAACGCTAATGTTAGGGTTGTGAGTGTTTTTACAGAAATTAGGATTTTCCTCCACTAAATGCATAAGCACTGGCCACTGCAAAGGTAATACTCTGCCCAGTAGACCGCTATCTTAGCATATGAAATCTCTCTCTGGATTCCCGTTAAACCCAAAGCATTGTTTTTTTTTTCTGTAAATACGCCGCCCAATTTAAACTTGCATGCTTATATAAGCAAAATCAGCCATAGGATGAGTCGCTCAGCATGCCATGTTCTCGATTTGAATCTTTTGTGATGTGGGGAATCATCTGTAAGGGCCTGTGCTGAGGGCAGGTGGGTGACGTTGACTTGCATGAGACGTGAACAGGCAAAGCAAAAGCTCCACCAGCTCACACTGCACCGTTGAAAGAAAAACAGCAGTGGCCTTAACGTTCTCAGCCATCAGCGTACCCGTCTGTCAAGATGCACTGAGACATGGCAACTAAACCCGTGTCAGAGCAAACAGTGCCCCGTAGAAGGTCAGCTGTATATCATGCTCGTGTGAGCGGTGCTGAGACGTGAAATGATACGAAAGCTTTATTGTGTGATACCAGCATCAATATACTACGTGGCAAACTAGCAAACAAATCAGCCCAGCAATGTAAAGTGATAATCTCGTTAAAGCGTGATTATCTTCCAGCAGGCAATAGCTGTATGCTTTGGGCCTTTCGGAGCCATCCATGCTTATAGTTATTGATGATGCACCTTGATGGGCGACAGCAAGATCAGGTCATTAGATTGGTCTTCTGTATCAAGAGACTTGATAGATGGTGACTGGATGTACTCGTTGTGATCTGGGTGTCTATTGACTAAAAGGGCCTCGTTTATGGCAGCCAAGATTAGTGATGTAGGGCAGTCATAAAGCGTGTCTTCCTCCTCCTGGATATTTGGATGGATTGATGGTTGAAGATGCCAGGCTTATCCTGCAGGGCTTCACGTATCATTTAACTGAGCAGAGATGGAAAGTATGTTTTCTGATTTACTCTAAAGACATTGGTACTTAACCTCTGGTTTACCATTCTGCACAAATATACTTAACTATATTTCAAAGAGAAATACTGAACGTTTTGCGACACTTTGGTATCGGTTAGTACGAGCCTTTTAAAATGGACAATCTTAAATCAACTTGAGAGTCCAAAGGTTCCAGAGTGAGTGCTTTACTGATTATACAGTACATTTTACTGCTTTATTTAACATGATCTTTTATATAATACATACTATAAAAAGTCTATGAATTAATGCAGGGAGGTTTCCATTCGATGGAATATTTTCACATCACTTCTAGGGCTGCAACTAATGATTATTTGCATTATTGCTTAAACTGCAGATGATTATTTTTTCGACTAATCAGCGTATTATTTTGTCTATTAAAGGTGATTTAAAATATTGAAAAATGTCCACATTTTCCACAATTGTATATATTAGATGGATTTTAGTGTTAATGCAGACAGCACTACCATATTCATATGTATTCAATTAGTCCAGTGTCTCATTCTTAGTTATGACAGGAGCAACTTAAAGTGTCACTTTAAAGATCAGAGAAGTGCCTCTCTAATTTTCATAGCTTTAGGAAAATCTTATTCATGTACACTAATCGCACAGCAAGTGTCCAAGTTCATCCTGCAAAGATGATGTGACGTTAATTTAGGGAGCATTTTGCTGTCAGTGTCTCTAATTATTAATCCTCCTGACCGAAGGGAAGTTGGATTTGTCAGGATTTCCACGTTTCAGCTCAGCAGTGAGGTAAGATTTGAATCTCAAAAACAACAGTTATTGACTCAGCTTGGCCTTCTGTCGCCTTCTGTTTTTCTTATAAGCATCCGTGAATGTATACAAATACATTCATGTTGCATGTTAATGAGACAAAGAGGGAAGTATGAACCGTACAGCGTCTCAGTTTGTCTGTTTGCTTGTTTCGCTGGGTGATTGGGTGCTGCTTTGGGAGTGCATGTCTCAGAGGAAATAAAGCTCCGGTTCAGGATGTAAAGGAGATAACGTCTCTAAATTCTTCTAACTGAAAGAGCGCATGGCATTATCTCAGTAATAGCAGATGGATACCTCTTTGATCCACGGTCGGGGAGGAGAAGTCGATTGAGTGACTGTGATAAGACCTTCAGCAGTTGAGCGCTTCCATTGTATGTTGACTGTATTTGGGCTACGCAGGCATTTTAATAACACTCTTCTTTAAATACTTGCTTGAAATTGAATTACAACATACATATTTTTTTGCATATGTATTATCATTGCAACCATCCTTTCACAATATTTATCTTGTACTTGAGTCGATGGAGCGTTACGGCCGTTTGTGTTTATTCTTTCTTTCTGACACTATGACAGCATTTGTGTGCATTAACATTTACAGTAAGAATTATGGCCAATGAGCTCCTGTTGAATGTTTACATTTTTCAAAATAAATGACAAAGATTTTGTTGTCTAGTATGTATAGCTGAGAAAGTCTTTGGATTTTGGCACGTCAGTAATTTTTAGATTAGACAGCAGAGCAAGGAAGACACTTGGCAGCTGGCTGTCACTTGAGTAGCTTTGGGGAAGAGACTTCATGGTATTAGACAGTGAAATCCGATGTGCATTTTACGGTTTTCAATGATGTCTCCTGTGATCATTACTCATAGCCGGAAGAAATTCAATTTCAAGTCATACTTTAAAAGAAATCATTGGGATTAAAATGCTAAGTCAGTGTGTAGCTGGTAAAGCTTTGTGAAATGCCAAAGAGACCAAATTCAATGGCAAAAAATATACAAGTTCTGTTTGGAATAAGAGCTTTGAGTAGATTTCCTTCCTGAGACCCCCGATCACTTTTGAGCCTGTTGGCAATGGCGTTGGTTGAATTTCACTCATGTGACATTGTGGCTCAAGCCCTTTGTTTGTTTGTTTGTTTTTTTTCCCTTTGTAGGCTTGTTGATAAGACACATCAGTGTTATACGTATGGAATATTATATCATAAAAAAAAATTCACTTGAAAACAGGGGTTTGTATCTGCAACCGTAGTTTTGCAAACGAAGTTCGTATCTGTAAGCTTAGTTTTGTAGACGTGCGTTTTGTTTTCTGTCTGCAAACTCCGATTTTTAAAGTCTGAGCCATTCAGGCACAGGCTTGCAAACTAATTTCCCCCAAAAATACTACACATGTTCGCGTGCATGCCTACGGACGTTTTTACGGACAGGTTTACTGCGTGGTATGTTTTTGTGCACAGGGTTTGACAAAAGAAACAGGCTATCCAAGGGAGGGAGGGCGGGATCTCCAACTTCTGACCAACCCAGTGTCTTTGGAATCGCTACGCACAACACAGTTGGCTAGTCAACACTATCAGTCAACCACTGTTTTATACCTTTTTGAATGATAAACTATACCATATATTTGCTGCGTTGTCATGGCAGCAAACATCCCCCAAACCTGTTAGGTGTTTATGGCGTCGTGGTGGCTCAGCTGGATGAATTTTGTGCCATGTAATCATGATATGCTGGATTTGAATCCAGCAGGGACACTTTGTTGCTTATCGCTCATTTCTCTTTGTCCAGTCTTTTCCATCTTTCTCTCCACTACAGTATTTTACCGTAAACATTCTTTAAAACTGTTAGAAAGGGAAACTCTTTTCACGCAAAATATGTAAATGATGTAAGGGAAGGCTTGTTGAGCAAGATGCTCTGATTCACTATGATTCATCTTATCCTATGAAAGAGATCATTAGATCATGAAAGAGATGATTAGAAATATATTGTTGGAAGCTGAATTTAAAAAGTCCCTATACTGCCTTTCAATGCAGTTATGCGTTGGCAAACAGTGGAACGTTAAATCAGCTATCCTTTTCATTTAGATATGCAATAAAGAGACATAAATATGTTAAACAAGCCTTATCCAAAACAGAACCACCTCCGTGTTTGACGTGAGGGGTGGTGTTTCTCTCAGCATGACTCTAGTCTAATCGGCAGCGTAACATATGGCTGATGAGCCTAGAGCTCTGTCATTCTGGTCAAGGCTCACTTAATAGACTCCGAACGATTTGGCTCCAGGTGAAATACTTTTTATGTAACAGAGACGGGCCTTTGACCGTGTAGTTCAGTTGATACATACATAAATAGAACAGCACAGTAGTTGTCGTGGTCGCTGTGATGTCCTCAGCTTAGTATTTCTAAATGATTTTCATTGCCTAGAATGCAACGCAGTATTACGTACGGTGCAAAAATAAAGATTTAATGGCGTACCTAACATCTCTGAGGAGTCCCCTTCATTTAACTGAACGAGAAAATGTAACTGTAATTACTCAGTGAACATTTAGATCATACTGTTCATTGAGGTAATTTGATAATTAAAACAAATTAAAAGGTTGTTTCAATCTTGTAACGTGACATTTAAAGAAAAACTCTTCTGAGACTGAAATGTGGCTAATGTTGGTGCTTAGAAACACTGGGAAAAGCCTTGTGTTGTTTCTTTGCCAATTTATATTGTAAAATGATCTTGTTAAGTTAAATATTTACGCCAGGTAGACACACACATGTCTTCTTCTTATCATAAACTAAAGTTGGTTTAAAAATCTACACCGTGTGTGTGTGTGTGTGTGTGTGTGTGTGTGTGTGTGTGTGTGTGTGTGTAAAACCAGTCAGCTAAATGCCACTAAAGGACGAGTGTACAGCCATGTCAGCAGCTCTTTGACACTGTACTTCTGTATAGTGGTGCTTTGAGCCAACTTTGAGCAAGTATAATGTCTATCACTGCCACCAAAGTCATTAGGATTCATCCTCTGGGGAACATGGGTATCTGTACCAAATATCATGGCAATCTATCTAAAACGTTTCGAGACAATTCACTAAAAAACAAAGAAATGTCAACCTTACAGTGGCGCTAGAAGAAAAGTGAGGGGAATCGCCAAAGTCATTAGGATTAAACATCTGGGAACCATAAATGTCTGTGCCGAATATAGTGCCATTGCATGTAGTAGTAGTTTCATAAGCGAAAGTGGAAACTTTGACCTGCTGGTGGGTGGTAGATGAGAAAACAGAGGATCATAAAAGTCATTAGGATTTGTCCTCTGGAATGAATTTAACGAATTTAATGACAATCCGTCCAATAGTTTCTACTTCAAAACGCGGTGGAATGACCAACTATCCGAATCCAATACATCCTCTGCGACGTGGCGGTTGTAGCATCGCTGTTGATGATCCATTGTCAGACCTGATTTAAAGCTGTGTAGATCAGCTGTGAATGGCATGCAAGTTTCAAAATTGTGTTTGAAAGTTGTTTTTCTGTTTTGAGTCATGGACCATTTCAGGTCAGTTGATACGTTACTACCTTCAGTTGCTTTGAGGAGTTGACTGTAGCGTTTCTTATTATGCATGCCCTGTTCTGACGTGCTACATAGAAAGTGCGTTTTTTTTTTCTTCACTTTTGTATTTTGCTCACCATTAACATTTCATTTGACTGCTGGCTTCATAATTTAGCATTTGCTAAATTGCTAAAAAACTATGCACAGTTTTCACCATTTTCCCACTGCCCAAACCATTGTGATCGAAGTAGAATTAAAGTTCCTTATAGTTCCCTTACAAAAGCCGGTCCTGCTATTATTCAAATAAGTAATTATTTTCACTATGTTTGACTTGGAGTTTCTCATTGTTAGGAACTCCCTGTTAATCATGTTGGATCAGATTACTGTAGAGTCTAACATAGACAATTATGTTTACTTTGCGCAACAGTGATCCTCACAGGTGATCCAATTGTCTCTCAGAAATGAGTTTTTAGGTAATTTGCTGATAACCAGAATTAAGTTATAAAGTTGTCAGTGAGGTGATGAAGTACCTCGGCAAGCAATTTACATACATGTGAATATCAATGTAGACGTGCCAGAAAAAAACACGATTAAGCAAGATTTGGAATGTAATGACAGCTCTGCTAATGGTATGCAAATGTAATGCCGTTGTTATTTTGGGATTTGAGATGCAGCTGCAAATTAATTTCAGCAGATGTACACAATTTTGATCATATGTGGTTATATGAAAATATGAGGAAAAATGACATAGATGTCATGTTTTGCATGGAATATATTCAGATATACAGTGTTTGCTTTTTACAGTGGACTACAAATGTAATATTAGTTAGTCGAAATCTTGATTGAGAACTCAAGATTCTTCGTATTATCTGTTGCTCAATAATACTCTCATTTCTCATTACAATAATCAACATAATGCCAAAGCACCATGAAAGAGACTTTTGACTTTGATGTAGCAACACTAAAATGACCATGAAGGCACATGGGAAAGCCATATTAAGATGAATAACAAGTAACAGAATGAGTCAGCTTTTAAATCTTTGTGGACAAAAGCTTGCCTTGAATTGGAAATTACAGCCCCAGCTGCCTTTAGAGTTTTAATTTAAATATCAAGATATCATAGCTGCGACACAGTTTAAGCTTACCAAGCCAGAAGCAAAGGATTGTTGACACAGCCCTCATGTAAGACTACCTTTCAGAATAATAAGCATAGAAAAGAGCGATGCTACTATTTATAGTGTATAAAGCAAGGCTATATGTCCCTGCATGGTTTTTGAAATATGTAATTATACAGTTTCCATATGCCACAGTGCAAAATTCACAATTTTAGGTACTCATCCCTGGCTGTGTTCCCTGAGACGGAGGCTGACCATGAATAATTAGCTCAGTTTTAGCTTACTCGTTAAGAAGCTTAGAAGTGCTATGAGCTGAAGTATAAGCTGGCTTAGCGAGTTAAGTCATGTACACCATCTACTGACCACATGTTCTCGTGCTGCACGGACACATTTTCAGCGCCTCTTTAATAGGTGGTTTGCTGGAGCCTGATCTCTCGGTTTGCTTGCTTATTGAACCTGAAATGTAATGTAAAGGTAGTGGCACCACTGGAAATGTTACAGTGCGTGAAGGGCTGAGCTGTCACCAGCTCCTGCAAAGACTCCCAATTCTACATCCTGTAAATGCTTGAAATGATTATGATGGGGAGCAATGGTTGGGACTGACATTGACTCAACATGTCATGTGCAGGTTACACCGACAACCATCACCAAATGAAGTGTTTATGATGGCTTTCCCTCCGTTTGGACTGTACCACTTATGAGAACGTAATAAGCTTGTGACCCTCTGTGTCAGTCTGTCTAAGCTCAGATGACAATGTCGGTAGGATAAGAAATGTATAATGGCCTTGCAGTCCCTGTTGCCATTTTAAAGGCATCCAGATTTTCCAAGCCATTGCCTTTGAGAGATGAGCACCAGTAAAGAGCGAAATATTCTGTTTGAGCAGTGTTTCGCACCAGCATTGACTCACACAGAAGGGGACCTTGTTTTTGTCAGTAAATCAACATGGCCTGTGAGTCTTGTGGCTGCACACAAGGGGGAATCATTGGCAGGTCCCATCCTTCAGGTTTTTCTTTGTCCTCTGCATAGTAGACTGTTTCCAATGGTTACCGGGACTGTCACAGACCTGGAGGGTGCTGGAGTAGAGGCTCAGTTTCTGTTTATAAAAACATCTTCTGCAGTAATGTCACATTTTGAATGTCTAATGTGATTACAAAAGTAATTAGACACAGTTTCCTATTAAACAGGACAAGAATAGTAAACATTGCTATTTCCAGGAGATAGAGAATTAAGACTTTACCACCATTAGAGCAAATTGTGCATATCACTACAGTGTGCCGCATATATTAACCGGCTAAGTGCCAATAAATGTACTCTTTTGTAGTTCAGGCGGAGATTCCTTCATCCACCATTTCCCCTTGAGTTCTTCTTTTGGAAATACAATAAAGCTCCATCTGTCTGTCCATTTTTAAAGTAGTTCAAACTGCACAAAACACTTTCAGGCCATCTCTCAACGACAGAATTGGATGAGATTTGACGGAAATGTAAAGGGGGATCTTAGAAAAGCAGACAGTGTAGCAGAGAAGGTCTGGGTCATTTCACACGGACTTAACTCAAAGAAGCCTCTGGACCACTCGTATTCATTTAACACACTACGTTTATTAAGCAACTAATGTTTTAATGTGCAGTGCGTCTTCATCGGCAAAAAAAACATTGGCTAACGAGAGTGCTCTAGTGTCTTCTCTGGCCCAAATGCAGTATCATCTCCGCTAGATTTTAAGGAAGCGTTTACATTTTGTGTAATTATGGACGTTAAACTTATTTGCTTCAAACTTTCTTAAAAGACGTATAAATGGCCCCCAGCAAATGGGTCTACAGATGGCTAATGTATTATGCTAATATGTATCTAATGTGTGATGTGCTCACAGAATACACTATTTACATGTTAAGTAACATTGCAGGCGTGACTTCTCTCAGATCACACTCGGGCTAAAATAAAATGTTTTCACCACAAGATGCATCTAAAGAAGGAATGACGCAGATGTTGCTGTCAGCAGACATCTTTCTACATTTTTCTTA
This sequence comes from Gadopsis marmoratus, assembly GCA_036023855.1. Classification (NCBI taxonomy): domain Eukaryota; kingdom Metazoa; phylum Chordata; class Actinopteri; order Centrarchiformes; family Percichthyidae; genus Gadopsis; species Gadopsis marmoratus. The sequence continues at coordinate 17,388 of JAVQJF010113151.1, forward strand.
ATTTGGAGCAGGGCCATGTAATATCAGTTTCGAAAACATGCACTACAGAGAGATTCATAGAAGAAAAAGCTGCGGTTTGGACTGCATTTCCTGTCTTGGATACTAATTTGACAGCTGTTTTATTTCATAAATTTGTTTATAATAGGATGACAATAGCGTGAGAAGTCCTTTGTGCTGAGCTTTGACACTCAAAATCTGTTAATACACGACATTCCTGCTGAAGATTTGCCAGTGTAATACCCAAAGTCGTTAAATTATACAGGATATTTCTGCCCATATCTTCATAAACGTCTTGTATGGATGTCACGTCATGTCATGTGTATTAATTTTCTAGAAATACTGCAGACAGCTGTGATGCAGGTGTGTAGCTATAGGGCGGGTCTCTGTCTACATGATCAGATTTCACAGATTCCTTGTATCCTATTTCTGCAAAACCACAAGAGAGGCGCAATTTAACGTGGCACATTTGAACTCTTGATTGTCTCGGTTCATTTAAACACACAGCATTTGAGATGTGGCGATGGAATGGACTTTTAAACCCAGTGTTGCAGTTCACTGCTCTACAGCTCGCCCCAGCTATTGGCATATAGTCACACTGCATCCATTATTAATCACATGGTTCTCAAGGACAGCGTCTGTGCCAATTAGTATGCAGAGCGTGCGAAGATCACTCACCAGCAGTGACTTCAAAATTAAGTATTAAAAACAGAATTCTGGCCTTTCTTTCTGTGTGCCGGGGTCATATCTTTCTACTGCACAAAATGGCCATGGGGATTTAGCTGGAAAATGTTCAGGCTGTACAGTGTTTGCAGTGAAATACTCTGTGCATGACAGATAAAGATATTGCTGTAGCGTTAATATTTTTACCTTCATCTTCTTATCTTGTTTTCTGAATAGGGGAGTTTCATTGAATCCCTCACTGTACTCTTTCTGAGCAGTTGTGTTATAATCACTGCTTAGTTTTTCTCACTTGCACTGAGATGGCGGCGCAGTGGTGCAGTGGTTAGCGCTGTCGCCTCGCGCCCGCGATCCTCTGCGGCTAGGACGGCGAGTAGAGCTTGGAAAGAGCAGTTGACAAAGGTCCATTGAGTAGCTGTTCTGGACCTTTCAATCATGTCAAATGATCTATATATTAGCAGATGGAGTTTGCTCAGTCGCCATTGAATTGTAGACATGCTACATTTGAATTCTTTTAACATGAATGAGAAGTCCTGATGATGCTTGGAAAAAATAGAAGCCTCCAAACATCTACAATTTCATCAGAACTGGGAAAACTGTCTTCCGATGAAGAGGAGCCAGTCTTTCCAGCTGTTTGTACATTCTAACTTAGCCTAGTTATCACACAAGTGTTTACTAAGCCGAGATTTTAGTCATCAAATTAATTTTAATTTGATGTAGAGATTAGATGTCACAAAATATTTAACTGGCAGGTGTCACTGTAATCTGCTACCTAGCTAACTGACTAAACGAATGTTAGCTTGTTAAAGTATTTTAGATTAAGGAGCAAAAGAGGTTCGTCTGACCTGACACTTAATGTACTAATGAATAGGAACATTTTTTATTACATTTAACAAAAATAACACGGAATACATAAAATTCCAAACCATAATTCTAATAATGACCAAATAACAATAGTCAGTCAGATTTACACATTACTGAAATCGTAACTAACTAAGGCATTTCTAAAGATGTAATGGTGCAGCCTGATTTAATAAATCACTGGTTTGAAAATGACTAAGAACTTAGGAAGGACATCAAACATAAACTTAGTATTTACAAACAGCTGGTGGAATCCACTTTAGGTGATATGACTGAAAGCTCCAGAATAGCTACTAAATGGACTTTTGGGTTGCACTGTAAACCGATAAAAGTAATTTTGGTTGTTGCTTTATATTTTGTTCTGCACACAATAATTGTTTCCTGGTTGCAATCCACACTAGCTGGCAGTGAGTTAAAACTTTTTTTGGATGTCTGTGGTGTCTATGGATTCCTGGACCTGCTAATATAAGCAGTTGTCCACTCATAAACCCATATTCATTCATTCAGACAGTAGACCAAAATGAAAAGCTTCTATCACAGTAAAAATCAGTTTAAAGAGGGCAAATGTTCACAGATAATGTTTGAGTGAAAATCTCTTTTTAAAATACAGAAAGCTATTATGGTAAGACATTAAATTATTGCGTGGATGACTCAAGTCGAACTAAAGGTCTTCTTTCATGTAGTGAACTGGTTGAAAGGCAAGGCCTTGTCAGTGCACACTTAGTGGCTGACATTCAGCTAATGAATCGTCATGCTGTAATATATTCATCCTCCTGCTGTTTCCGAGAACAGGTTGGATTTGGATATGGAGGGATTCATCATTCTGCTGCCATCTACACACTTTCAGCGTATCAGTGGGCGAACACCACTAGTGAGAAGGGACTGGTCATGCAACTTGGAGGCATCAGGCTTAAAACTGTGCCACTTTTCCATCAACACCGGCGTGACATGGCTGCCTCTTTGAGCGAAAGCGACGAGTCAATTGACCGGCAGGCAGAAAGGGAGTTGGGGAGTTCAAGCAAGTGAAAGTAGTAGTCTGAAGGTCCCTTTCCAGTGGAACCTCAAAACCTATCGTGGCACTTAAAGGTAGCAATGGACCCTCAAGGAATTGCAACAACAGCATCTTATGGTGAAAGCATCTTTTTCTCTGCCTGGAATTACTCTGCCAAACCTTAACTGTGCCTTCCGAGAATGGAAAGGGACTCTAGACTCCGTGACCTCTCACCCGTAAATGCAGTGCACTCTGCCGACTCGGGTGGTCTAAAGACTTTTAGGATCTCACTGTGTGAACATGATGTAGCCTTTATTTTTTTTTCTTTGGGCATTGATGCAGGTTAGGAAGAGCGAAGTCCAAAATATAGCTCATTACACGTCATTAGTCTAAAGACAGTCTAACAAACACTGTGTGGTAGCTTGAGGAAACCACCATCTGTCACCGTGTGTGTGTGTGTGTGTGTGTGTGTGTGTGTGTGTGTGTGTGTGTGTGTGTGTGTGTGTGTGTGT
>JAVQJF010113153.1:0-14079 GCA_036023855.1 Gadopsis marmoratus
CGGCTCAGAGGGATGGCGGGGGGGGGGGGGGGCACAGTAGAATAAGGGTTTGTGAAACGGTCCATGTCCGCAGTGCATCTGTAGCTGAAGTCACCCTCCATGTAAATCAGTGGTACAGCTACAGTCAGGAGGGCCGCTGCTGTGCTTTGAGGTGAGCAAGTTCTCTGAGTGAGTTATGTGTGTCACCGAGGACCACATCCGACCCGCATGCTTTTCCGCAAGTCAATTTTAAATCACCAGCAAGGCCAGCTTGGTTAAGTTAAGCTAACATCATTAAAGTACACGGTGTTTATCATTGGATGAGACGATCATGAAAGCTAACTGCCTCAGCCTCTGAGCGAACGTACTAGGACCTCAGGTTCTTTCTCTTATTTCTCTTAGTCCCTTTCTCACCGATCATTGTACATTTCCAAAATAGACTCGTGCGTCTACTTGCGTCTTGCAGTTGACTTGGCATGATGTCGCTTCGCTTTGCCTTGTGTTCTGTCTGAACAGAAACAGAACGTTATACCGCCAAGAAAGTTATTATTATCCCCGTGAAATACCGCAAATTGTTATTTCTACACTTTGGTTTTTGTTGGGGATTAAAAAACAAGATATAAACAGGTTATTTGTGAGCTTTCCATGTGCTGGTAGCTGGATGTTGCTACCTTTGAGCAAAGGAAGGCTGGTTTATTTATGCTAAGCTAAGCTAAGACCTCCTTGACTGTGGCCTTACAGTGCATGATTTACCCAAAATGTCAAACCATTTTCTTCTTTGCCTTTGAATCAGACCCTGAGATCCATAATGTCTCACAAATCTGAGGTTTTTTACATTTGTGCCGTCGGGGGTTTTGAGAAACGGCAGCACTGGGTAATATATACTGTATGTGTATATATATATATATATATATTCATTGTGCAATGTCTAAAATTGCTTTATATCACAGTCAGTTTTCTGTATGTGTGACAAAAGCAAAGCAGTATTCACTTCAATAACATGCCAGTTTTTCTTTAATTGATTTTACTGCTCAATACCACCACCACCCACAGAATATTCTACTGAGAATGAACAAAGTGAATGAAAATGGTCAAAGTCAAAGGTGGAAGTGTGAAGCAAGGGCTGTTTGTTGGGCCTTGATCTCAGATGGATACGCTGATGTTTAAAATACAGGATGTTGCAGTACTTTAAGTAGATGATACACAGTGTAATGAGTCTGAAACTTTCTCTTTGTTTTCCACTTAACACACACACACACACACACACACACGTGGCCTTGAATATCATTGGTCAACAACTCTCCGCTTGGCTTCAACTCTGACACACGTCTGAGTCAATATGAAGCGTAGTTTTGAAGGGTGAAGGTCCATTTAAGATAAAGCTTAAAGATCAAAAACTGAGATCAGTCAGTTTCTCACATTCTTTCCTGGTACCGCTGTCGACAGTTGATTCAGGCTACCATGCCACATATACATGCATGGACTTGCAGCTTTATTCCCCATTTAGGTGCTTAAGCCCATGATTGTGTACGTTGGGCTGTGAAGTCTGTCAAATCCTTTTGAGCAGATCCAGGACAGACACTGACGGAGGACTGCAGCTGCTGCCGGCGTGCTGTTTTCGTATAGACGGCATGTTGCCGGAAAGCGCGAAGCTGCTAAAGAAAAGTGTCAAACCAAAATCACCTATTTTTCCCTCTGAGCTATTCTTTTACCTTCTTCTCAGCTGGCATAGCATACATTTCATGGCCCCTGGCAAAAAAAGCACGCAAACACATATCCAAATTGTGACTAATTCGATGTTGCTGCAAAACGCAGAACCTTAACGCCGTGACTCTCGTCATGAAACTCTTCCAGGGAGAATGTAAGCAATTCCTTGTGACATGATTAATCTGCTGTTCATCACCGTGACCCCTGGCGCTGCAGCATGTAAAATTACACGCATGTGATGCCCCTAATGCCGCAAGCAAGTGCGGAGGTGCTGCAAACCAACTGGAACAGCATGAAGGTCATAGAGTTTTGAATATGTATCCCTTCCATCCACTGTGACAGCCACAAAACCACAAAAGAAGAAAACGTTACCTGACAAGAAAAGCTTCCTGCTGCTTGACTTGGAGGGGGGAAAAAAGACTTCTTTCACTGCCTGGAAAAAAACACTTTCTATGTATTCTTGCCTCACATAAAAGTATTGAAATTGAGTGCACACTAGTTCAAGACAGGCCATGGACAGATTATGACGGCACCAAGCACAAACATGTAAAAGACACAGCTTTGTTGTTTGTAGTCGTTTTGTGTCTCCTTGAAGTCATTTTACGTCTCTTTCTAGTCGATTTGCATCCTTTTGTAGTTGCTTTGTGTCTCTTAATTGGCGTCTCTCTGGAGTTGTTCTGAATCTCTTTATAGTCATTTTGAATTCCTTTGCAGTCGAGAAGCAGAGCTCTCAGGTGCTGCTGTTGGATGTCTGAAGATTTTCTTCAACTAAATTCTGTTAAAAACTAAATTCACATTATTGACCACAACCATCTGCACCTACAGTTCCAGCCCTCACTTCTCAACAGTGTTCAGTCAGAAACTAAGGTGTGATGTTTGTTAACATAATTAATTTTGAATTTTATAATAGCAAGGTCATCCAATCTGGCCTCTGCCATGTCTCTCACCTGATAAAGAAGCGTAGGTGTCACAGTGATGGAGATTTAACATCAAGTTCTTTCTTTTCTCTTGCAGGGTGTGTTGGTGTGTCGGAAAAAGTGTAGTCTGAAAATGTGGGTTTTCAGCCTTGTGCGGGTGATGCTAATAAGTTATAATAAGCTCTCATTTGGCATTTTGTTCCCAGGATTGTACGTAATTTCATCCAATAAAGAGTCAGTAAAGAGGGGAAAAAACCGTTTTGTGGAGCAGTTCCTACTCACACAGGGGACGGTGGAACAAAAATGGATGGAGCAACACAGCTAATGTGCTACAATAGCCTCCTCCATTTTGGACTGTTACGCTTGGTGAGTGTAACAGTAAGATTCAGATGATGAGCTAGAAGTATAACAAGCAAATAGGACTGATATCTGTACGGCTATCAGTAAAACCTGCCGGCTTGCTGCCAGATTTATACTTTAAACGCTCTCGGCACCACGTGAGCAAGTTGAGAGCTTACATAAGAAATCTCCTCTCACCCAGGCAAAATATGATGATATCATGAGCGCTGAAATATGCTTCAGGCACAAACACCTCCGAGGCTCTATAGAAACATTTCTCCAAATGTGAATCATCCCGAGATGACAAGTGTATTAGATGCTGCTGCTGCGGTCGGACTGTGCGCTGTGTCTGCATGGTGGTATGCTCGGTGCATATTCACTTGAATATTGATGAATAATAAGGATATGCCATTGCTCTGATGGAGCACCTTTATGATCCAAAACTGGAAGTGGCTGGAAGGTTGTCGAGAAGCACAAGCACAGTCTGCTTTACTTACAGTGATGAGAAGAGTTATAAAAGGATTGCTGGAGCTTTCAAAGCCGTTTATGCTGCATGTTAATAAGTGACAATCTTTGCAAGAATCATAATCATTTTCTGCCCTTGGGTGCTATCACCTGTAATTTTTTAAAATTTCAAATCATTCTCAGCAGAGCAGTACATCAGAGAGACATTGTAGACTGAGGGCACGGTGGCAAGACAAACAAATTCCTCTTTCTGGCTGTAGGAAATACTCATTAATATGAACTGAAGTGTTATTGGGCAGTGGTTCTCACTCTTTTTAGCTTCTGGCCTCTGAAACATAATACTGCCTTCTAATGTAGCAGATGTGAAAACGTACAATTTGATAAACTTACCTCACAAAAAAAATATATTTCTGTCCCAACGGACTGCAGTCCTGATAACCTTCATCATTTCATATTTTTAGTTTAGTTTGATTGGCTGGTTTAAGTGGATTATTTTGCGCTTGATTAAATAATGACAAGATTAAGCCGTACAAATACTAATTAATTCACATCCACGAACTTGAAAAATCTTTCACACAGGAGAAAAAAACACTGATTACAATCACACCACGAGTGACAAGTAGTTACCGCTGTAAGTTTCTTATTCATGGAATTAGATTATGTGCAGCACAATGCCAGTGGAAAGCAAGACTGAGCTAATTCTGTTTTTTTTCAGTAGTGTGTATACACCTACGATACCAACGCTGCGCTCCTTCAATATGAAATACTGAGAAAAAGAGAAAGGGAGAACAAAGAACACAATGTATCCATGCTGGCGCTGGTAACATTGTAAAATTGCGCACTGATGTTGGGAAAACATGTTTGTGTGAGCTACATGGGCCCAAACACAGTTTTCATCAAATTAGTGTGAATACTGTTGTTATCCTGTTCTTTATTATTCTCTTCTTCTTTATTCTTCCGTAAATTTTTTGCTCTTCTACTACTTCTGCATACTTTCACATTTCATATTTGTGCATTTTCTGCAGGTTTCTACAAATTTTAAAACATTCCACATCATTCATACAGTTTCAGGATTATTCAACATTCAAGCCAGCTATCCAGTTTAGTGTCACCTTTCAACAAACTTTAATTTTTAGTTATTTTTATTCTTTTTTTTCACAATTTATACTTCAAATATTGTGCTATCTTCAACAATTAATTACAGTATCGTAGTTTAATTTTCAGCTTCTCTTTGTGGCGTAAACTTTGCTATCAACTTAATTAGGCACAATTCTGCTTTTACAAAAACCGACTGGCAGCCAGAGCTGGTTTCAACTTGGGAATTGACTTGAGACGTGTTGTTCTTCACATGGGACATGTTGGTCTTGAGTTGAAACTTGAGTTATCTTAGTTTTGACTTGAGTTTTGTGTTTGTTTTTACTTGGAACTTGAGGCGTGTTGGTCTTGGGATTTGTTGGCTTTGACTTGAACTGCAAAAATCGAAATAAGGCTGCTGACATTTCTGCTGACCAGGCAGCCGTCTCTTTGTGGCTGCAGCTGACATTTTGCAGAAGGAGCCACATGATAATACATGTAATGTCTGAGGATGGTTCCAGGAACATGGCGGTGTCTTTAGTTCAGCCCTTAGGTCCCAGAGACCTTTTGGAAGAGGGAGAAGAGAAAGTATCCGCAGGAAGTGAGTGACATTATCGAGACCATCGTGGACCCTGTGAGACATTAATGGCACATAGTTGTATTCAAGTCTCAAAGAAATTTGAGAGCTCTGTGGAGTTAGGGTCAAAGCCAATACTCACTGTACCTATATAAAGAGGAATAGAGAAAATAAAAGATTGAGAATGGTTTGCAAGACAGAGCTTGGGAATTCACCTGCAGAAACCCAAAATGTCTACTAGTAATTATTTGTAAAATTGACCAGACAATAATGCCACCTTTTCAAAATGCAATTCCAAATAATTTCACACCAGGAGGCACAGTAACTGAGTGCGCGTGTAAATATATACAAATTTAGGCTTTATTATCACCTCCACAGAACATTTTGTCAAGGCTGCGAAGGAGGTGAGAAAAAGCTAGACTGGTGTGATAACATCAGCAGAAAAAATCTCCAGTCGATACCCAGATTATGACCGGAATAAAAAATAAAAATTTAAAAATCTTCCCACTGTAAGTCAGTCACGCATCGCCCTGTATTAAATGATGGTGAACAACATAGTCAGTTAACTAGAGAAAATGCTTTATAGTTCCAACACATCAGGTGTACTGGGTTGCTCTGAAAGCCCAGCTAAAAGCCTGGACTCAAATTAAATCTTCAAACAAACATACATTTTAACGTATCGGAAAGAAACTTTGGCAGTGTTGGAAATGAAGGACAAACAGACACAAACATTTAAAACGCATAGTGGAAAGAAACAACCATGGTTCAATGCGCACTACACTTCTGTTTGAAGCCACAGTCCACCAGACAACACTGACTCCCAAAACTGAGAAATCATTGACCATGTATTGATCCAGTGGACCTGGCAGACACAGCCAGAACGGCGAGGCCAGGCTGTGTTCATTTTGTAAAAATACTACCTCTGACTGCAGATACAACAGAAGCACGAGCAAATTACTTTGACAAAATAATTTCCTCCCCGTCTTCAAAAGCAATTTAAGCCACCGCGGTTTTTAAGCTCTGTCACATAGCGGGTGATGAACAACGCACAAAATAACCAAGAGTGTGTCCTTCGTCAGACTCTCTGCCTGGTGCTCTGGTGACGTAGGTGTAACTCCAAGGTTAGCCCAGTTGGACCGAGATGAGAGGGCGTATGAGGTCGACGTCAAAGCCAAACATGGCAGTGTCTTGTCATTGCTATAATTTTTAACAGTTTAATCAATATATGACATCTTTCCCATGCCCTCACAAAGCACTCAGCAAATATTTCGAGGTTGACCACATGTTGATACAATGACCTGAACCAACGTGCAATACACGTGTAGATTCCATGCCAGCGTGTAGCTCACGGTGCTCGCTCTCTCTATGTTCCGAAATGATCTACATTGTGTGCTTGTTTGAGCTGATGTTGAAAGTTGATACCTCCATGCCTGAATAGAGGCAATCAGAGAAGGTCTAGACAGGCTAAAAATCAAAGAAAGAAGTTTGTATTGACCTTGTATGTTGTTTTTACTCACATTACACATTTTAACTGGGCTTCCTGCGCAGCCAGAACCTGCGACTCTTACATTCACATCGTATGGATCAGTTGACAGGCCGCGACATGACATGACAAGGAACGTTAAGCCACAGGTGTCTAGAAAATGCCTCGACAAGTAAAATACTACTCCAATAATATCAAAACTGGATTTCTACACTTTACAACTGATCCGACAGCAGCCGTGTGGGAAATCTGACCGTGGAGGCGTTGAACCAGCAAGCCACCTGACCAGATTGTTGATCGTTTGGATGATTAGCCTCGTGACCCCCCCGCTAAGACTGCATGTCAAATGACAATAAAATCTGGCTGAAATTCAGCTGAATCCCTGCTAGTAATTATTAATAAATGACATCTGTTGTCCTTAAAGCCACGTTGTTGTGTCAGCTTTCTGAAAATCCTAGTGAAAATGTGTGTAGGCTGTGAGCTCCTTAATAGTCATTTATCTCAGTGTTTACGGGTGGGATCCGTGGGCGGAGGGGTGCAAAGCTGGAGAGGTGTAGCAACAGTAAATCGGAAGGGACTTAGCAAGCCGATTTCGACACCTAGTGAGCAGAGAAGAAAATCTCTCCTGCCCAGGAGTTTGTTGTTTCCACTTTAATTTAGCTAAACAGCAGAGGAACTGGGTCATTCCAACTCTAAAAAATCACATGCCATCAACAGAAAGACATCTCAGTGCAGCCCAAGCATATTGAGAAGTGATCTCTGGAGAGTGTAGTGCACAACCGCTATATTTACCATATTATCTGGTCATTTGTTGTATCACAGCTGAACAAAAGTCTACTTTTTCAGGGTGCAGTTGCAGGTCATCGGCTGAAAAATGTGTTTTCTGCAGTTATTTAACATAAACTGAAGAGCCTATGGAGTCTTCTGGGGCCAAGTTAAACAAAATCCCAGTACCTTATCACTGTGAGAGTCAGCCTGTCATCAGATCCCCATAGCACCTAAAAACAGCTCATTGATAAACCTCATTTGGTCCTATGTGCTGCCCTTCGCATGATCCTGGGACAATTTCCAATGGGAATCTAGATTATGTGATTTCCTTCCTGAGAAGCGCATTAATTGAGACGGATGGTTAAAGATACAGACTGAAGTGGAAAAGATATGTTTTTAGATTATGTAAATAGAAAACAAAAACATCCACAGAGGATGAGGAGGGAAGATGGAAAGGGGGACGGGTCCTTGAGCAAGACACCGAACCTCATCTGTGCAAGCCGTGCTCTGACATAAGGCAGAACATTAAAAAGAAAACCATCTCAACCATGAACTACCTTACCTTGGAAAAATTGATTTAGTCTTTGTGATAGATATTTCTGTTCAGCAGCAGGGACATTGTCTGCGTGTACTGTTGAATTCACAAAACTGTTTGTGAGGTTGTTTCTACAGCTGAAAGGAGTGTCAGAAAATCTACATGTTTTCACATTCAGAGGTGAAAAGCAGCTTTCTTCTGAACATGCAAATACGTTTTCTGGTAATTGAAATTTGCCTGCAGAAAGGCAAAAGTGCCGTTTGCAAATCACTGTGGGCTACAGGACCCTGCTGCTGCCTTTCAACACCCCAAACCTGTCTATACGGTAGCTCCACACCGAATCATTGTGTCTGTGGCTTAGCATGGATAAGAGCTTACCTCAGAAGATTATTCACGTACACATGATGGATTTCTTTGAATGTAAATAATGCAATTAAAATTCAAGGCCTTTGCTTTGACATGGTAATCATTTTCATAACATGAGTGAAGCATTTGTCTTATTCAATAAATATATTTTTGTTATTGATAGACTTGAAATTCAAGTTCAGGCACAAACATGGCTTTGAAAAGGGATTTGTTTAATCATATTTCCTCTTCACTCTTCATTTTGTGTCCATATTAAACACAAGGTTATTTATGTGACATGATGTCCCTAGCCATAATGCTTAATACATGGCCATGAGACGCACAGAGTATCCTCTTGCGAGTACGACAGGATGCAAATATGTACTTGAAAACATGACACTGGTGATTTTTGGCTTTTTGTTTTGACAGCAGATCAGTTTTAAATATTGCAGGGGGGTAGAGCTACAGTGTGCTGTCGGCTGAAGAACAGGCGACCGGCTGCACACCTCCAACACCGCAAGGTAACAGCAGCTTTTTTCTTTCTTTTTTTTTTACTGTGTGGCAAACTTCTCTTGCAGCAGGAAATCCGATTGTAGTTGCAATTGTTTTTCACTGACTCCTTAGTTAACATGTGAGTTTATTTGGCTGCACTGTAAACCGACACACACCACTGCAAATCATGTCACAAACTCATCACAACTGTTACATGTAAGAAAATAAAGACATTCTCTGTGTTTTCTTCCTGTAAGTAGTGCATGCTCTTCACTTTACTGACTGTGTCCGAGCCTCAGAGGCACCCTCTGCAGATGACCATCATCATGCACTCAGTCCTTATTCCGTTCCTTGAAAAGTGGGATTGGAGACACGGAGCAGGTGTAGCTCCACACAGCTGCATCTGTACATGTGCGGCGGAGAGCCGTTTTCATTGGGCAGATGTCAAAGTCATTTAAACATTTGCCAAACAGTTTCATGGCAGTTAAATTTTTTTTTGTGCTTTACAAGAGCACCGCAAAGTGATGTCTGTCCACTGCAATGCTGCAAACCTCTGCAGGGTCCTGTTTTTGTCATGAACACGTGAGTGTTGGCACATTGTGCATCCCATTGCACAATCAGAATGAAATGGGGAGTAGAGATTTAAAAAGGAAATCAACTGTTGGGATATGAGGGGAGGGGAGGACAGGAATGGAGAAGGAGAAGGAAGAAGGAGAAGGACGAAATAGAAAAAGAGACTTGAGAAAGAAATGAAGCAGTGCCTGACAGTGATTGGATTTTTTGAATTGCCTAACTGATCATTATTGATCTGTCCCTCTAATCATGTCATGGACAAACAGACATGGACTCTCAGGGGTCCCATCAATATTCTTTACTGAGAAACCTCTCAGGCAGTTTGCATCTGGTCCTAATTACACGCAGAGGGTGAAGGTTGGATCAGTCATCGTAAAGAGGAACAATGAAAAGAACTGCTGTCTGCCAGTGTGCTTTAATTAGGACCAACGCACACATACAGTACACAAACACACACACAAACACACACACACCTCAGACCTTTAGATTAGTGGGACCTTTTTGGAGTGCTGTGATTTCTGGCTGGCGTTTCCTGCTTCTGTCACCACAGCTGGTTGTTTTTATAGTATTAAAAAGCCGAGCCCACTGTTTAATTTTTAAGTTAAAAAATCTGCTCAGTTGCTTTAAACAATTAGCAATCTGCCTACCAGTATCGTTGAAACTCACTAATTAACACATATAACAATTACATCTTGTTTCTCTGATTCGTACGATGGTTCTCTACACCGTTTGGTAGAGCACATTTTTGATCTGTGGTCATTTTTTATGGGTTTATTAGCTCTTTAAAAACAAGCTGACAGACACAAGTGGGTATCAACTTGACATTTTCAGAGTCTTTCCTGTTCACAGGATGCCCCTCCCCCCCCCCCCATTTCAAAATCCGCCAGAGAATTTCAGTGTTTTACCAACCTATTTTTTTTAAGACAGCTCTCATATGGTTGCTGGCTATATCAGAGTTGGAAGAAGTGTTGAGATTCTTTTCTTACATAAAAGTACCAACACAACAATGTAAAAATAAGTCAGGTCAAGTCAATTGTATTTATAGAGCCCAATATCACAAATTGGCCTCAAGGGGCTTTACAATCTGTACAACACCCTCTATCCTTAGACCCACGATTCGGATGTGGGAAAGTTCCCCCCAAAGACCCTTTAACAGGGAAAAATGGAAGAAAGCTCAGGAGGAGGGATCCCTCTCCCAGGACAGACTGGCAGGAAATAGATGTCGTGTGTACACAATAGACCAACATGGTAAATCTACAGTATGGACAATCAGGACGACAAAGTTATAGACAGTAAAAGTCCTGCATTCAAAATGTTGCTTAAGAAAATTTACATAAGAATTATGATCAAAATGTACCTCAAGTACAACAAGAGTAAAAGTTGTCGTTCTGCAGAAAAATACTAATGAAACTGATATATTAGTATTAGTACTAATGCAATCAATGTGAAAGTAGCATTTCACTCTTGTAGCTGGTCAAGCTGGAGTTTTAACTGCAGGTAGTTTAGCCCAGTGGCTCTCAAACAAGGGGTCACCGCCGCCCCCCCCCCCCCACCTCCACCACCCTTATAACACAATATGAGTCAGGAAAGACATTGCCTACCATCCATACAAGAAAACACAGTATGTGACATAGTTGTGATTTATTCAGTCAACAGTTATTGACAGTCAACATCTGAAGTTCTTACAATCCACTTTTGACAAGGGTGACTGTACACGAGCTGCCGGCCCTCTGTTTACTTTTTCTTTGCATGTGTGTAACTCAGTTCATGCATCTCCTGTCTGTTGATTGGCCAAATTTGTATATATGTATATGCTCATACCAGATTTTTACCCGATGTGTTTTTGCCCACTGATGCATATATTTCCAGGGTTGAAATGAGGTGAAAACAACATCTCAACTGCTACTACATGAAAATCATTACTTAAATTCAGGTGGTTTTCAAGTGTTCGCTGAGGTTGAAGGGTTACATAACGTCAAAATGCATTTTCATCAAAGACTGCCTTTTAAATTTCTCAATTCACATTTTAGAGATAACAAGGTTTTCAGCTAATAAAGAAAAGATAACCGAGAGTGCCAGAATCCATTTTAGAGCAAATTAGGAAGAGACTAAGGCACTCACTGTAACACAAGACAAGTGCTGGTATGTTTTTCACTCAATTCATAGGAATCATGAAGTTAATAAATGTGTTCACCTTTTACCCTGTAAATTTTCTTGAAAGTGTCTTTAGGGAATCCTCGTAAGTAAGTCAGGCTGAAGCAGAACACCTCAGTGAGCCCGTGGCACACACGCATATGGCCACCCAGGCATTAACACACACATCTGATGTCCTCCTACACTTAGAGCCACTAGCACATAATCCAGCTGTGGGAGTGGGGGAGCTGTCTGTGTGTGTCTGTGTTATTCTGTTGACACTCCACCTGTCCACACTTCATCCCTCTTGTGCCTCATTTCATTAGTTCTGGTGAAATGCGGTATGAGAAGAGATGTGGTAGAGCAGGTCGCCGCGGCGGTCTGAGTTATTAGAAGACAAATTATACAACAGGTCTGAGTCAGACAGAGCAGGGGGGTAGGCCTGTGCTCTATCAAGACAAGGGATTTGTCAGATCAAGATTGTGTTATGGAAAGTCTAATTGAATTACTCTGCATGTCTTATTCTGTGAGAGAAACTCTTCCTGAAAGATTGGAAAGTACAAAGCCAACTGTGTCACCGGGAGAAAAGGGTAAACCTTTCAGCTGGGCAGAAAGATTCAGAGTCTGTACTCAAACAGTGAAGTGTGTGATCAACACAAGTGTGTAGAAAACCCCCGAACCCTGTAGACACCTGATTAAACACCTGCATTTGAGACAGTGATGACCAGTATTCATGCTCAATTATTATCTCAATTTACAGTCAGAAAGACAGCAAATATAAGAAAAAATATAAGAAAATATGTACAACTTCACTCTTGGAGGCAAGTAATGAACATTCAATACATCCCCACTTAACTGGAGACAAAAAAAAGACAAAACAATCAGAACTGATCACATATCTACGAACCATCAAATGAGTAAATAAGTTGAAAAGTATCATGCAGTCATCATGTCAGGAAATTGAGTGAAATCTTGAGTGAGTTTTTTGTCTTGTATCTACGACTCTAGAATGGTCACATCCCGCACACCTGCGTCATTTAAGGCATACCGTTCAGTGTTGCACTGCATGCTGGGAATTGACTTGGCAGCAGGGCAGAGGAGGGTGCGGAAGTGCCTCCTGAAGGTGTCGGAGACGCAGGCGTAGAGGATGGGGTTAGCGCAGCTCCACGAGTACGACAGCAGGACCACAAACTCAAAACTTCTGGTGAAGGTCGGGACCAGGCCAGTCTGATACAGGGAGCAGAAGTTGAAGGTGTAAAATGGCAGCCAGCACATCCCGAACACAACCACCACCGCGACCACCATTTTGGTGACCTGTCGCTCCAGCCGGTGGATCTCATGGCCCGGGGTCGTCGTTCGGAGGCGCTGGGACCTCAGGGTGAGCAGCAGCGCCATGTAGGAGGCCGTCATGACTGTGAACGGCAGAGCAAACCCCATGATGAAGGTGTAAGACAGGACACCGAGCCACCAGGCATCGGAAACAAGGTCTGGTATACACAGGCCTCGATCAGCTGAGAAGTGAAGCGCCATGGGAAGGATGGTGAGGAGCGAGAACAGCCACAGGAATGCCGAAACAATCTTGGCGCAGCGTGGCGTTCTCCAACGGGCGAACCGAAGTGGGTCGGCCAGTGCCATGTAGCGGTCGATGCTCATCATTGTCAGGCAGAAGACGCTGGTGAACTGGTTGATGCCGTCCAGCACCATGACCACTTTGCACGCCGTGTCGCCGAACATCCAGTGATTCTGGAAGTTCTGGCTCGCTATGAAGGGAAGACCGACCATGAAGAGTCCGTCAGCAAGTGCCAGGTTGAAAATGTACACCGTTGTGGAAGATGACATTTTGTCCAATTTCAAAATGGCAACAATGACGAGGGAGTTCCCAGCTAGTCCCAGGATGCAAACCACCAAGTAGAGTATGGCCATGGTGATGCCAAAGCCATCCATATTGTCCTCAAAGTAAAAATGCTCATCCACATAGGTCTGATTGTACTCTGGATCTGATAAAATTGAGGCTTCCATTCTGCCTCAGTGCATCAAATGACAGATGAATGAAAGAGACCCTAACCCTAAATTACACTCAGAACAGTGGCAGCTCAGTTTAAATTCCTCTTGCAATCAGTTCAAAAGTCACCTCTTGACTCCCCCGTGGTTGAAGTGGAAAGCGCTCGGAGGGAGAGAAGTAAACAACTTCACCACAAAACCTGAAAATCAAACACCGTTTTCAGGTCCAAGAACAGCCGGGCTTCAGCGACTCTTCAACTCGCCCCATCCAGTCAGTCGTTACGTCCTTTTAATCTTTTGGAAGAAATAAAAACCTGTCAGAGTTCATGCCCTTGTGGCGGAGACGGCACGCTCTGAGGCCAGTGTGCACTTTCTCACGCGCAAAAACACACTCGGTGACGCACAGAAGTGGACACTCGCCTGACCACTCTTTCTCCCTGGGAGCCCCTTTATATCTCTTTCCCCCCACAGTGTGCGAGGAGTGTGTCTGCTGCCGAGTGCGGGTGGACCACCCCCCCAACCCTTGCTCATCAGTCTCCAGAGATTGTGATAAAGTCCAGCTTGGCTCACGCCCCTCCTCAGTGCTCCCCCAGCTCTGTTTCCAAGGTAAAGCCTGGCCCCATCTGCTACAATACTTTTGTTTTCATAACTTTCTCTCCTCTCTTTCTTCTCTTCCCTCTGCTTCTGTTTA
>JAVQJF010113163.1:0-13795 GCA_036023855.1 Gadopsis marmoratus
CACTGTGTGAGTTCTTGGTTTGTCGACGCAGCAGATGAGGGGAAACCTAACGGTGTTAACGTCACCTCACTGTCTGTTGAAGGAGACGCCAAGATGGGTAATTGTTGTGGTAAACAAAAGTCTGAAATTTTAGACGGAGATGCAAGAGAAAGAGGAAGTAGAAAATAGATAAAGATGGGAGGAAGAGGAAAGGATCAGGGTGAAGGAGGAAATTTTAAACATTATTTCAAATTTAGCTGTCCAAGTTTTATTTTTCTTAACTGTTTCTTCTGTTTTCTTTTAAATATGCTATTTTTGTTTGCCATTTCTTATATTCTTTAATGCTTTTTATTTGCTCTTAAATATTATATTATTATTATATATATATTAATAGTTTTATTTTTCTTAACTGCATTTCTGTTTTATGGCATTCTCTTCTGTAAAGCACTTAGTGCATTTATTATCTTTGTTGTAAAGCACTTTGAACTGCATTTCTTGTATGAATGGTGCTATATAAATAAAGTTTATTATTATTTATTATTATAGCCTACACTCAAAGCTATTCACCTTACAATGATATGCAATATTGAATGTTTACTATTTTTGCTTGAAACATTTTTACAAGGTCTAATCACTTAACAAAATTGGTTCACATTCATTTTTTGTTGATTGATTGACTAATGTATGGACTAATTGATTCAGCTCCAAAAATCATTGAAAAAAGTTCCAAAAGTAGGCATCAAGCATCTGTTTTGTTAGTGCTTGAGAGTACACCTGATAAAAGGTGTCGGCTGCAGAGAGACACCCTCAATCAGTCCTTTGTGATGTGTTTATTCAAAAAGGTCTGTCTCTGACTGACAGCCACTCGGTCTGTCTGAACGCGCTAGCCTCTGGACTCATAATATCATTTACCCATGTGTGTGCAATGCATTCATTGTGTGCTCCCTTGTAAACCTGAGAGAACTCTGTGCACTGTCTGGGTGTGTGAGTGTGTTTCTGTCTAATAGTGGTGTAATAGGGGTCAATGAGGACTCTGCTGCCATCATCCTGGTCGATGTCCTGCCTTAGACTCCAAAAACACATCAACGCACAGTTGGGTTCATTCTGAAATAGCAGTGGGCCATTTATGTGCTTGTTCTGGAGCTTTCAACTGAACAACTGTTATTAGTATTACTATTATTGTATTGCTACTACTATTGTTTTGTATTAATGTTAACATCAGTACCATTGCTACTTCTGTTACTTTACATCTGTATGTTGAGCTGTACTGTGCTACTGTGTGTTCTCTTTCCTCCTGCACTCTCTTTCTCTCTCTCTCCATCCACCGCCCACCCAGAGCCTGGTTCTGGTTCTGCTCAAGGTTTCTGCCTGTTAAAAGGGAGTTTTTCCTTGCCACTGTCTGCTAGTGCTTCTCATGGTCAGAATTGTTGGGTCTCTGTGCATAAAGAGTCGGTCCAGACTTGCTCTGTATGAACAAGTGCTATGAGATAACTTTATGATATAGCACTATATAAATAAAACTCAATTGAATTGATCAAAAGTATATGTGTTTGTTATGGAATTTCTGATGCATGAACATTTAGACAGTAAGACAAGAGATTCAGGTGCCTCTCTATCTAGTCAGCAGGAACATTCTGTGAGCTCAGATTTATTGTGACTATGGTAAGGAACAGAATAGCAAGGTCGTGAATGAAGGCTGAGCAGCTGAAAGATTATGTGGGAATTGAGCCAGTTTTAGCTGGTGGCTAGTTACAGGTTAAAGGTCATATCTGGGAAGAAAGCCTCCTTATGGGGATGGTGTACAAATACGTCTTGCTGGGGAGATAACAACAGACAATTGTTTGGCATTACTTTGTATTACATTGTCAATGTAGATTGATTTTCTCCTTGGCCAAGTTTCAGTAAATACTTTGGAATCACCTGGGTCTCTGACTTTTCTTTCATCACAGTGTCAATAAAGTATTTATGTTGAAACATTGCTGAATGAAATATATAATTATAACCATGCATAATATATTAATTCTGCTTTTTACTACTATCTCCAGAAGCCACATTAAACATTATCAAAGGGAAACTGGTGATTTTTCTCCTGACTTTCTCCTACTTTTGACTCTGATTTTGGAGGTTGATAGCAATATTGATATTTTACAGTTTAAACGTCTATTAACGATCAATTGATATTTGCTTTTAAATATAAATAAATTTTTTTATTATTTATTATTTTTATTAAGGATCCTTTCAATTTGGTTATTAAACAGTTGTGACCCAATTACTCGACTGTACTGAGAGGAAAACTTTACAGTGTTTAACTAAACTCATCAGTGCTCTCTGGTGGTCAAACAATGTCATGTAGACACTGTTTCTAAATGAGCTCTAACATGTCTACGAGCCTTAACTGTTACATAGTGGCCAACACCTCCATTTATCCTGATGGTGGCTTCTAGGCTTGTGTCGATCAGATTGTATATCGGTGATTGAAAGGATGATCACTGATTGTTTATTCCTACGTCAATATGAAGCCGAATTGAACTTGTTTTCAGAACTAAGATGTTAGAAAATTAATTTCTAGAATCTGGTTGGTCAGAGTTCAGTTCATTAAGATCTTTCTGTAATCTGGGTTGACAGCTTCCCCCGACTTTCCGCCACACTCCCAGCCAGGCTGTCTCTGTGTGTGTGTGTGTGTGTTCACACCACATAATCATGTGGCTTTCCCCTCATTATGTTTCTCCAGTTAATCCTAATTTAACCCTGCCCTGAACTGAAGTTCAAGGTTCAGGCTAAATTACAGTTTGTAAGGACACAGCAGTCCTTGAATTGAATTGAATTGAGCAGTGTTTCTGTGTGTGAGCTGCCAATGCTTGTTACTAACACTCTCAACCAGTCCTGTTCTCACCTCTATCATATTGGTCACCATGCTGTGTCAGATCCACTGCATCTACCAACTCAAAATAGCAATAGACATCTAATCCACTCTGAAAGCTGAAGCGAACACATTGCATCGTTTTGATTTGAGGTGATGCTTTGCTTTGACTTGGGATCCTTGCTGATGGAGGTTTTAGTGCTGCACAAAGTATCAAATACCTAAACATTTTGTGCCATTGTCCAGAGCAGTGGGGTTTGGCCCTATTTCTGGGGGTTGGCTTAGCTCAGGGAGGATTATGGGATTGTGTGTGAGGAGGAGGTTGTTGATTTTAAGATGATGCAATTTCAAATCCAGCATTCATTACAGCCATAATCCATCTGTGTGGTATATGGCTGGAAAGAGCCCTCACCCACATTGTGTGTGTGTGTGTGTGTCAGATCAATCAGGACAGGGAGACATCTGTCCTATGAGGATTAGCTGTATGTGTCTAGTGTGCATATTCTGTCATTTGTAGTTTAGTCTGCTCCTCATATACAAATAAACACAGCAACATGCTGATGCTCTAAGCTTCATTAGTCATAATTACAAATGTTTAAAGTCTTAAGTGTAGCTATACAGTACAACCTGCCATTAAAGCCAAACTACAACTATAAACATAGAAATAGCCTGCCATGTACTGCAAACTGTACCGCCATGTTTCCATAGGAGGTGGAGAGGTGATTCTAGATGACGTCTGAGGCTATATTCATGGTTTATTGTTTGTGGACTGAGTCTTCCTGCTCTCTATTGTTACGTCTGCTGTTGGTCTAATTCCTTGGACATTTTGGCATGCTCAGTAATACCTGCTACAGTGCATACCTGTGAAAATGGACATCCTTTAGATTCTTAAACTGCTGGATGGATAGGAAGCACTGATGAATGTGTGGCATACTGTGATGGCAATCTGAAATTTAAACACATTTAAACACATTTCTGCAGAAAAGAACCACGGTCTACACACCACAACGTGGAATGCAAAGAATGGCCAAGAAGGCCTCTCTGTCACCATCTTTTATAGTTAAAGGTACTGCCCACATCTCACGTGCCAGACGCAGGTCTTGGGAACTGAGCAATAAAGAAGGTCATAAAGTCAAATTCATAAAACAACAAAAGTCATTAAGTCTAAGTCAGGATGCAACTCTGCAGACATTCTGGGTCTGGCAAGCTTAAGGTTAATAAACAGAACATAGAGTAAAAAAGCATGCATAATAAAAGTAGCAGAGTAAAACATTACAAAAAGTTAATTTTCCATCACAATACACTGTTATCATTGCAAGCTGCCAGCACCTGGGTGGTTTCTTACATTGCATGTTCAGATGATTGTGTTTCTGGCTGTCAGCAAGTCACACTGATTTCCAACCTTTTTGGCTTGTGACCAGTTTTAAAGGAAGCAAAGTTAACTTGCTGCTACTCATCACAGGTTGCAAGAATACACTTTCGTCATCACTTTTCCTCCTCGGACTGATTTACTGATTTCTTCAATCATTTGTAGTGCCCTGAGGAAGTCCAATGTAATTCAAAAGAATACCGAGATAGTCTTCTCTTTAATATCTCGTTGCTTGGACTACAGACATTTAAATCTTGTAATTTTATTTAGAAACAGTTCCTGAAGTATCCCATGATCTAATTTCATATATGAATATCTGAATTATAAAAAAACATAGTTTATAAAATAGTTTATCCATACTGCCTACCACCAAACTTTAAATGATTATGATTATGAATGGTTTGTGTCACATTTTGTTCAATTGTGAGGCCTTCAGCTTCTTCACCATGGTTTCCCTTGTCTGCTACTGCATACATCCCCAACCTTAAGCATATTGTTGTACCAGGCACAGTCATCATAGAAAGTAAATCTTTTTATTTTTTTTTTAAATGATGGCATTGAATGTAAACATGTATTTAAAAAGTTATTGTTGTATTTATTCTATCTTCTCCTGAGGTAAACAGGACAGCTTATTGTGAAATGGATATCAGGCCATATCTCCCAACTTTAACATGGACTTGTGTCATTTACTCCTCCAGGGTCATACTCAGTGTATGAACACACACCCATTGTACTGTTTGCATCAAGTAACCTGATACCAGACCACATATCTCAGGTTTCAAAGATTTCCCTGAAGCGTTATCCTCAGGGATATGTTTGGTGCATGCTGCAGTGCGGCTCTAGCCCAGAGGAAAATGTGACTCTAAAGGTCTATTCCTGAGCTGGCAGAAAGTGAACATTTTGTCCTCCAAGTTGATGTGTTGAAGCAGGAAAAATGGGCAAGCGGAAGGATTTGAGCCAACTGTGCTGGCTAGACAACCAGAACAGAGCATCTCCAACACTGCAGCTCTTGTGGGGTGTTTCTGGTCTGCAGTGGTCAGTACCTACCAAAAGTGGCCCAAGGAAGGAAAACCACTGAACCGGCGACTAGGCTCATTGATGCACGTGGGGAGTGAAGGCTGGCTTGTGTGGTCCGATCCATCAGAAGAGCTTCTGTAGCTCAAACTGCTGAAAAAGTGAATGCTGGTTCTAATCGAAAGGTGTCAGAACACACAGAGCCTTGCAGTTTGTTGCATATGAGGCTGCGTAGCTACAGACCAGTCAGGGTGCCATGCAGTCATTTGTTATGGTTGATCAGTGTAGATACATTATATAATATTACAAATTTTTTCACATGAAACTCCTTTTAGTCCACAATTTGGTGCTTTTCATCCAGTGCCATATATAAATTCAGAGGATGGTTAAGGAGGATTTTGAGAGGGAGCAGAGGAGCAGGAAGAGGGAGCCAAGTTGTGAATGGCTTCATTAACACGAAGGAGATGGGTTCATTAACACCCAGCATCCCTGCTGAAAAGGAGAGACCCACTGGTAGACTGGAAAGGAACAAGGCGTGCTACATGTGAGTGTGTTGGCAGGTGCAGGAGGTGATAATTGGCAGTAGTCTCATATTTGCTCAGGCACAAATTTCAAAGTGGAGAACTTCACTGTCTCATTGGCTTTGAGATCCAACTCTCTTTTTCTCTTCTGAATCCTCTTTTTTCATTGATGGGCACATGCCCATCTTGTGTGCCAAATTTTAACTTAATCAACATTCCAAAAACAATTTTGAAAATGAGCATGTTTTTTCAGTATTGCAAAGACCAACATTAAATTAACTTTATACAAAACATTTACAAGTACTATTGCTATTTAATTTATAGTCCAATTGCTTTTTTCAGTTCTTTTTTTTCTTGGTCAGTGAGCGAAATCCGGTCTGTGTTGCACAGAAGTCATGTTGAATGTCTGAGGTGCTTAATCGAAGGACAGACAGCTGATCGGCAGTGACAGAAGATCTGTATCTGGATTTGTTAAACTTCATCAATTCAACGCTTGTTCGCAGGCAGAGAATTGTTGTATTGCGTGAATGATGAACACTTTTGTTTGATTGCTAATTTACCATTTACCTCTCATGGGCCGGTCAGGGACAGCCAAAGGGCCGGATGTGCCCCGCACAGTGTAAGAAGTGCCCCGCACTGATTTAGAGCATAAGGTATGTCACCTGTTTCAACAGCCAATCAGTTTGTAGCAAACCGTTAGTTTGTCGAAATGGTAGAGTTTTGGATGGAGAAAGAGGATCACCTCACCAATTTGGTTGATGAACAGCTGTGTTTGTATGACAGAAGCCTTCTAATTTACTCAATTAAGATAATATTTTAAGACACTGCAATTTATATCAGCTACAACAAAAGTTTGAAAAGCTGGCAGGCTGGCACATTGCACACGTGTATATAACTGGTTTGTAATTAAGGATTTCAAATTCAGTCGTACTGATTAACAGCGTGCAGACGTGCCACTCCACCCAAAACATCTCTAAGCAGAGATTACTTTTATAACATCTTAGTTCTGATAGCTAAGATGATAGCAATCGGCACAAGCCTACTATGCACACATTTCAGTTGGGGCCAAAAGGTGCTGTAGATAAGATCAAATGTGCAAAACACAAGTATCGTGCTGTAACAGTGTGGTGTTTGTTCCCCTTAGCCATGCTTCAACTTCTCAGTGTGGAGGGCTTGGGTGGGTAGATCAGACTCAACATGACTGCTGTGTGCTCCTCTAAGCCACTTGGCTAGTCTGTTTGCATGTCTAATGTGTGTGTAGTGTGATTAGAGGCAGATCAATGGAATTGATATGAGCCTTAACAAATATAACGTTAACAATTGATAATGTGACGTGAACACTGATTGTTGTAGGTTATTTGCTCAGATGGCATACAGTGGAAGAGGAGCCAGGCTAATTCTGTCATGTTGCTCAGGTGTTTGGGGCCCTAAATAACTGCTGTCTTTGATGACAAAGCTCTGAAGGACAAAACATCTCAAGAAACTCATTTTAAGCCAATTAAATGATTTGTGAGATACAAAGTAATTGGCCAGATTCTATGATTTTACATTCTCTTAGAAATGAATTGGAAACAGATTGGCAACTGGACCTGTGGTCACAAAGTATGATTTCTCCAAGGGCTATTTTGTGGTTCTGTACTGGCACTGCTACAATTATATAAAGCAGTATAATGAAGTATATCTCATTTGGCTGTGAGAGTCCACTAAGACAATCAGCAGTTGTTGCAGATCTGCACTACAGATATTGATTGTCTGTCCAACACTTTAGGAATAACACATGGGAGCTCTGGTCAAGGTTCTCTTTCCTCCTGCTCTCACTCTCTCACTCAGCCCCCCCCTCTCCTTTCTTCTCTCTCTCTCTCTCTCAACCCAACCGGTCGAGGCAGATGCCCGTCCACCAAGAGCCTGGTTCTGGTTCTGCTCGAGGTTTCTTCCTGTTAAAAGGCAGTTTCTCCTTGCTACTGTCTCCTAGTGCTGCTCATGGTGGGAATTGTTGGGTCTCTGTAATAAAGAGTCGGCGTAGACTTGCTCTATATGAATGAGTGCCTTGAGATAAGTTTGTTGTGATATGGCACTATAAGATAAGATAAGATAACCTTTTATTGATCCCCGGGCGGGAAATCACACGTTACAGCAGTTCAACAGCATACAAACATAAAAAAGTAATTCAAATATGTAATATAAAACAAGAAAAATCTACCCTTCTCTATGTACAGATAAGTAGTGGTGTAGTTGTCAACATATTATCAACAGTGGTAAAAAATATATATAATATAATACAAAACAGAATCTATATTCTTCTATATGTACGGTGGTATGATTGCACATTATTATAAGGTGTCAAGAGTGGATGAGAATGTCAGAGGAAAGAAGATACAATACCTAAAATATATTATGCTAGTATATAGCAGTGGTGATGTAAACAGTGGTTGTGTTGATAGACTGCTGTCGGGACAAAGGACTTACTGTACGGTGCTCCTTCTTACGCTGTGGGTGTAACAGTCTGCTGCTGAAGGAACTGCTTAAGGCCCCCACAGTGTCGTGAAGAGGATGAGTGGAGTTGTCCAAGGTAGACGACAGCTTGGCCAGCATCTTCTATCACCCACCTTCTCCACTGAATCTAGTGGACAGACCAGGACAGAGCTAGCCCTCCTGATCAGTTTATTCAGTCTTATTCAGTCCCTGTCTACTTCCACTTCCCCAGCAAACCACAGTGTAGAAGACTGCTGATGCCACCTATACAAATAAAATTGAATTGATGAGGCGTTCCTTAAGCCTTTTGAGAGTTCATAGAGGACAATGAACTGATTACATGAGTGATGTGACTTTGTCAGGATTTTTTGGTCAGATGTTTTTTTCTATCAAATGTCTGACCAGTGGAATCACTCCAGTGTGCTGTAGTCAGTAAAATGTCTAATGAATCCTTCCTGGTGCTGCTAACCCTTCAAAGTGTTTCATTTGTCTGAGTGTCAGTAGAGAGGTTTTGGGGCCCATTGTCGCCTGAATGTGATCTTTGAGGCTTTTATTCTGTCATGACTAAATCTGAGGAAAACACTGTGCTCTTATCACTTATCACCTTTGAGGAATGAAAAGGTTAAAATTAAAGAATATTGGTAGCTTCAGTCCAAACAAATACTCATATCAATTGTTTTCATCTATTGCTCTGTCCTGGTCTCACCATCTCCTTATTGTGATGTAAAGGCTTGGAGTGTAGAGACCTGTGTGTGTGTGTGTGCTGCTTTATGTCACATTCATAAAGCAGATTTATATCTCTGAGCAAATCAGCAGTGCGATATGACTGAGTTATGCTGATTGCACCACAACATGATGCAGTCAGATACAGCACACTATGTTACAAAGCACTGTACGATGTAAAACTATAGGATACAACACTTAATATGACACAGAACATAATGCATGGCAGGATTAACCCTTACATACTGTTCGGGTCAAATTTGACCCGTTTTGACATTTGACAGCAGTAAGAATACCCTAAACATCCTTCTTTTAGCCTGAAATTTGATGACTTTTCTTAAAGTGACCCAAAATACACAAAAATGAAAATATTTTATAATTTTATACTTTGTACAGGTGCTACAAATTTTTGTACACTGAGGCTGTTTCGGGTGAAATGTGACCCGTATTTATTGAGATGGATTTTACATCTACCAGTGTGGGTCAAATCAAGGAAAATGGTGGTCTTGAAACTGTGGAACTGTACAGGCCATGCTTGTGTGTATTTTTTATGGGACAGTGGTGACAGAGTTCAAGGGGGACCTCGACAAACAGAACTGTCTGTGTTCCCACCATATTTGCCCAGGTTCCCGCAGAGACAGACACCTGCTGGTCTTTGAAGGGGCATGGGGGAATCTCAAAACAGTGAAATAGTAGTAATAGCGATAGTAATAGTGAGCTGCCATTTCAGTGACTGACATCATGACAGCAAGACTTGGTGTGCAACAGGCCTTTGATCTGACCTTCCAAGATGAGGAGGTTGATAGTGATGTGGAGGAGGATGTGTCAGAGCAGGAAGACAATGTGGAAGAAAACTCTTGATTACAGCTCCTCTGATGAGGATGACGCTGATGGAGAGGAGCAGGCAGCAAGGCAGACGTTTATGTCGAAAAACAGTGCTATCTGTTGGTCTTCACTTCCACATCAAGTTGCAGGCAGGATGGCAGCGGAAAATGTCATTCAAATTACCCCAGCACCCACAAGACTGGCCAACTCCCATGCATTTGACATTTTGTCAATGTTCCAGCTCTTCCTCCCTCCACCCTCCAGCCAAAAATTATCATTGCAATGACAAACATGGAGGGGATTAATCATTATGGTCAAGAATGGAAGACCATGGATGTGACTGACCTACATGCCTACATGGGGCTTCTGATACTGGCAGGTCGACGCTGCTTCTAGTCTGTGGATTAAAATTTGGTATAGACACTAACTATAAGGGAATTCTTGGTCCGGGTCAAAATTTGCCCGAACCATACTGTGAAGGCATAAAATATGAACAGTATGTAAGGTGGCCCTGGGGCAAAACAATAATTAATTAAGGAAACAATGTGGTGCTTTTGGGGCCCATAAGGGTCTGGGGACAGTTGGCAGTTTTGCCTAGCTGCTAATCCAACCTTGGTGGTGCAGTATGAGACCAGACACACTAAAATTCACTGATTTAAAATCTGATCACTGATGCAATATTGAGTTGTTCTGATCCAGTAACCCATCACTACTATAAAAAATCATACTAACACTGGGTCCCAACAAGCCATTGGTAGCCATTGGCTAAAGTTAACCCAGTACTGCTCTAGTGCTTTATTGAGTCACACTGGGTATATTGTTAACCAAGTGACTTTTAGTGTGTAGAATACAACAAATGTCTGATATATGATGTAATACACTATTCGGTATAATGAGCCAATATTTATAAGACAATTACACAATGCAATAAAATTTGAAATATGCAGATTTTTCATTAAACTGTGCCAAAAAGGAAAGAAAAAACATGACAATGTTTTTTCTTTAAATTAAAAATATTGCAGCCGTTATACTGTTTCTAAAATGATTAAAAATTGATGAATGGCAGAAGAGGAAAACAACTCAGTTTCTTTGTATGTAAGGCTGCCTTTGTGCTGGACTGCAGCCATGTGTGAGTGTGTTTAAGGACAAATGTGTCCCTTCAACACATATCCAAGCGCATTAAGGCTACCAGCTGCTGAGCAGGATGCCATGGTGGGTCAGTAAATGGATGGGCCTGTGAACAGCAGGTGATGATAGTGGTCAAGCCGTGCCCTCTCAGAGCTATCTCAGAGTTATTCATCTATCAGCCTTGTGCTTTAATACCCTGACAGTGTGTGTAAGGCAGGTATACAACTGCAGAGCTTGGGATCTTTTTGTCTGACAACCAGCTCAGCATTCACTCTGCCTGTGTGTGTGTTTATTAGCAACATATTGGCCTTTCAGTGCTGTAGCTGATTGATTTTGCATGCTTTCCACTGTTATCTCTCTCAGGATGGGTGGGGTGATGCCCACAGACACCAGAGGAAAACACTGGCTTTCCGAGCAGGGGCAGTTGCCAGGGGATACCAGAGTGGCACTAAGAAACTATGTGCATTCCATGAGTGAGGGAGTTTTGTTTTTGATAGAGGTTTCAAATTCAGGGGTGGGGGAACACCACATAGTTAATCTTTTACGTCACTTTTATTGGAGTACTTTAGGGACCTTCCATGGTGTCATTCCAATTCCAGAGCTCAGAAACACAAAACAGAAAGAAATGGGACAAAGAGAAGGGGAAATCTGTTACAGACTTTAAAAACCAAGGTATCCACAGGTTCTTATTACAGGTTACATTACAGGTGTCAACTCACAGGCAATACAGACACTGGGAACCTAGACATCAAATGTCTTATTGACATATCTTAATGTTAGTTGTGCTTTTTGGAGCTGTTGGTTGGCATTAGGGCCAACATTTATTTTTATTATCAATGAATCTATCACTTATTTTTATAATTACTCAATTCATTGTTTAGTCTATAAAAAAAGGCAGAGCATTGTGAAAACTGTCTTTCACAATCTCCCAGAGCCCAATATGCATCAGCCATATTTGTTGTCTGGTGACATGGATGCTTGAAAAATAGAGCCAGTTCATATAAAATAATAAACTACAGCAGCAATACTGAAGTTCAGTGATCATGATGAGGGTCTAAACAGTTGTTAAAATTACATTTGTTCCTCACAGCTAAGCATGCTGTATATATCGGGCAGTTTAATCCCATCTAAATGCACTGCCCATCTCTACTGCTAAGGAAACTAGCACATTGTGTACAAAATGTCACGTTCAAATAAGCTGTTGTAAATGATGTAGCAGGAAATTCTTCATTAAATATCTTCCACTCTACATTCTCTGTCTGCATGGGTTTGGTTGAAGAGAGAAGAAAGTTGGCCTCTGGCTTCGCTCCTAGACAAAGTTTATCTAGCAACACCCAGCTGTCACTACAAGACTACACACACACACCAAAAATACCAGGAGCCTCAAAGTTCAGCCGTGTTTGTGAGTATTTAGCAGACAGAAAATTGTATTGGAAGATGCACTAGTGAGGCTTTAATTATGTTTAGTTCTACTTGTTGTCTTTTAATCTTTGCTCGAGTGTGTATGTGTGTACTGTTTGTGCCTTAATTTGTGTGTGTTCATTTATGTAAACGTGTGTTAAGCATAGCATGGTGTTGCTACAGCTGGGCCTCCACACCACGTCACAGGATTGTGGGTTTGACTGTTAGCCTCCTGTCTGTTTAACATTTAACCTGTCGTGCCTTAAGATTGACTTTCAAATATGGAGGTATATATGTATGCTGACACTGACCAGCAGCAGATTTAATGATTCAGGTACTGTTCCTAACTCTGTCAGATTAGACTCGATAAATCTCCTCAGGTCAAAGTCTATGTTCATCCCACTTTAATCACATCATGTGAGACCCTCAAAGTGTCCTGCAGACACAAGATCAACATTCTGTTTGCTTTACTCTCAATGCCTTAGTTGCCATTTGTCGCTCTTTGTTTGGACATTTCACCAACATCACCACTACTGATGTTAATCATTAACAATAGTTCATATAAGCAGTTCCGGTTGTTGATGCAACAAGATAGAATGCAACTGAATTTTAGAATGAATCCTGAAAAGCTAACAATTAGTTTTGATTTTGCAGTGTGGATCTGTAACGGTCATGTTGGTTGGTCCACCATATTGGTCCAGACATTCATATATGTTCCCCTAAGTATGAACCGTAATAACTTTGGAGATCCTCTGAGTTTGCCATCAGGTCAACATTTTAATGTGTCCAATACTTTGGTGTATGACCAAATACCTGAAGAACTAGTGACATTCCCACCAGCCTCAGCTGGACTCTGTGTTTCCTGCTAATTACCTAATTTTAGCATGCTAATGTACATGCTAAACTAAGGTGGTGAACATATTAAATATTATACCTGCTAAACATCAGTATTTTAGCATTGTCGCATTGAGCATATTAACATGCTGGCATTGAAGTCACAGTGCCACTGGGCCTAACTAGCCTACCACAGTTGCTAGTAAGCTAATTGTTCTATAATATAGCCATGTGATGGCCACATCCACAGCCACACAGACTGTAAGCTACGGTAACCCCATGCCCAGACACATTAGTTAATTTATTTCTCATATTTTACCATTAAAATAATAACCACATCACACTCAGATCATAGTATACTCATGGTTTATTTCATGTTTTTATATTGCATTAGTTGGTCGTTAGTACTCACCTCTGGGTTCTGTTTATCAAGAAGTTGTATTGAGTTGTTTAATGTTTTCTTGTTTTATCGGTGCTGTGGAGTCCGTGTGGGGAGCAAACAGAGCTCCAGGAAATGGAGGCTTGATAAGTAGGAGGGGCCAATTAGGATGGGACCAACTGCCTGGCAACTCAAGGGGGAGAGTGGGAATGTTTAAGTGATTATTTGTAAATATAAGTTGTTTGGAATAACACTTTTGATTTCATTTTGTTATATTTAGTAAATGTTTG
>JAVQJF010113203.1:0-32181 GCA_036023855.1 Gadopsis marmoratus
ATAGTTAGCTTAGCTTAGCATAAAGGCTAGAAGCAGGGGGAAACAGCTAGCCTGGCTCTGTCCATAGATAATAACTCTGTAGCTTCATATGTGAGTGGTATCAATCTAACTCTCGGCAAGAAAGCAAATATATTTCCCCAAATGCACAACTGTTTCTTTTAAATTTAACTTCCAACTTAAGTTGACAAAATGTATTTACTGCAAGTCACATCAGATAAACCACACCCATCCTTTTCCTGTCCCCAGTGGTCACTCACTGGCTAATGTCATGGCTCAACGGTCATTCTGCAACTGCAGATTTTAGGCAGAGACTTCCTCTTATCATCACCCTACAGGGAGGATACACCCATTGTGATCCACACACATACTGATACACAGAAAACAGAACTACAGACGCGTACGTGCCGAGGTACACGCATACGTGTGGCGTTTCACAAACGCTGGACTTATCTTAAGTCATACCATTTCTTGAAGTCTGGGTAGTACTGCGGGTGGTGCTTGTCACAGGCCTCCTTCAGGGTGTTGTGGAAGTGGTGTGCATCTTCTTCATTAATATAAACTGGAGTCAGATCTGTGCCGCCACCAAACCACCACTGCTTAGAGCCTGGAACACACAAAGACAAGGAAGGAGGACACAAGGGTCATCATTCATTCACATACTCAATAGTGTCACTGACACCAAGACACAACTGCTGACGTCAGGGCCCGACAGTCTCACACTCACCATCTTCCTCTTCGATCTCAAAGTATCTGTAGTTGAAGTGCACTGTGGGGATGTGGGGGTTCTTTGAGTGGATAACAGAGCTCACGCCCATGGCACAAAATGGCAGCTTACCTGGAGAAAACAGAGCATGACATGAAACTTTATCCATTATATATATATATATATATATATATATATATATATATATATATATTACTCTGAATGTAGATTACGTCTCTATTCAAAAGCTGCGTCAGGCTCTAAGCCTACATATAAATATCAAGTTAACAGAAGTCACCATCTTTCCCTTTGAGGACTTTCCCTCGGCTCCTCATCTGCTTGGCGGCCTCCTCGGTCAGGTGTCCAAACACTACGGACACATTGACCCCTGCCTTCTCAAACACCTTTCCATCTTGCATCACACAGCTGATTCCTCCGCCACCTGACACACACACACACACACACACACACACACAGTCAAAAAGGAAAACACTGAAAGAGCTTGACATGAGATTGGTTGTTATGTTTCCTGGCAGATTAGGGGTTTTAACAGTTTAGGACTGTTTCTTGCATACCTCAGCTCACCCCCCCCCCCCACCCCACCCCACCCCACCCCACCCCACCTTCTTTCCTGTCCCAACGATCCACCTTGAACGTCCCACCGTCCACCTCCTGCAGGGCTTTGCAGAACTCGGCCTGCGTCTCCATGATCAGCATCTCCATTCTCGTACGCATCTCCCCTTTCCTCTCCTGCAGCACGCCGACGTCGGTCACCGGCGCAGACATGAACCCCCGGCATCTCTCCAAGATATCCGCCTCTCGCTCCTTCTTCTCCGCCGCCGCATGGGACACCTTCGTTGCCATTTCAGCACGCCGGAAGTGCTCAGCGTTCGCCAACAGCCCCGCCACCGCCGCTGCCAGTGCTGCGGCTCCACTGAGTGCCAGGGCTCCCCTTCTGGTTCGCCCGGTTGCGGAGCCACATGCGGTCCCAGGGGACGCGAATCGTACGCTGGGACCCCTGCAAAGCCATCTCGTGCCCGGAAGGAAAGTCTGTGGCGCGCTGCGAGTGGACGCTCGCGCACTAGCGAGCCCCGTTAACTGTGAATCCAAACATCGTCTCGCGGTTGTCCGAGCCGTTTTGTTCACACAGCAAAAGACGACAGTGGCCATTTGTGGGAGAAACAACCGCTCTTTCCTCGGTGCTTCGCGGCCGCTGGCTGTTAATATGCACTTAACGTCACTCAAAACATTATCAGAAGTTGTGTCTACGTGACACCAGGCGTGCGTCGAGTCAAGGGGCGTGTAGTGACAGAGGCGCCACGGGAAATGTAGTTCTTCGTCATTCGCGGCTCCGAGCTCTCCGAGCAGCGAAAGTCTACAGTCAACTAAAAGACCCAGAGTGCAGTGCGCCTAAAGCAAATGTTGCGTTCAAGGGGTCCTCATATGCTCCGTATTTTGTGCGGAACGACGACTTCAAGTGTTTGTTCGTGACATGATTGACTCACAGACAGAACTTGAATTATACTGTGACCAGAATCTCAACATATGTATTGCGTAGCCTCACATTATCGTTTGTTCATAAGACAGTGTTTGCTGGAGCAAATATGGGTGTTTGCTCGTTTAATTTCTTCAGTCTATGTTGTTTCAATCAGCACACATCAAAATGCTCAGCAAGAGGGAGGAGTGTGGCACGAGGAGGGTCCCAGCATGGCCGTCCTTTATGGAGTTAAATGCTCTTGATTAAAGATAGAGATTTAACTCCACAGTCCTTAGTGGTAGTAGGCTACGTCATAAATGAAACTACAAGATTTCACACCTTTTTGGCAAATCGAGTGCCTATCAAAAGCGACAGACATCTCACATTGGATGTATGTATCAAAGAACAACCCTGCTGTTGATGCTTCCAGAGGATTGTTCTCTGGCCACTTTCTGACGTGCAAGATATGGCTGAAGGGTCCAGACTTTCTTCTGAATGCAGGAGAGGAATGGTCCATCTTGGATCATAATCTAATTTCCAGCCCAGATGTCAAAAAGGGATGTTTGTGTGAATGCCATTACTGTGAATGATTCAAAGAATGCAGCACTTTCAATTATCAAGTTACTTTTTTCAGATTGGAATCAACTAAGAATCCCAGTAAGCTTATTTTCTCAAGATCAAAGATACTTCTTCTAAAGCTTGCAGGACATCCGTTGGTCAGAGCTGTTGGGAAAAAGTCTCCCTCTTAGTTCTCATTACTCCCTTTTCCATCCTATGCACAGCTCTTTTATCCTCCCCACTCGTCCCATCTTTTTGTGACGTTGACATAGTAGAACTGCCTCTTTGTCTCCAGGTGCTTCTTCCTCATCTGTTCTACTGAACTGTATCTGCTCGAGTGTGTGTGTGTGTGTGTGTGTGTGTGTGTGTGTGTGTGTGCGCTTCTGACTATAAAAATTCTGTGTGACTCGTTAAACTTTGGAACATTCTGACTGAACCCTGCTTCACGTCTGTCTGTTCACCAAGATCAAGACTGGACAGACCAATCTGCAAGGTCTGTCTACAGCAAGAATCTGCAGCGGGTTCAGGTGGCACCTCTGCCTCACAAAGGAAATAACGACTAAAGAAATCACTTTAGTGTTGGCTCCTTACAATGTTGTTTTTGTTTTGATAGTTATCACAATTAAGGGGCTGGTGTGTTGGTGTTTTTTTGGGGTATTAGTAGCAACTGAGTGTGGGTATTTTAAATATTTTATTTGTATAGGCTACTTTATCCTTTCTTCAATGCACTGAAATATAGTTTTTCATTGACTTGACTGGTACCACTGTCCAATGGGCTGTCTGTTAAACACTGGGAAGACCCAGTGGTCTTAGCTTGTCTCCATTTTCCTCTTTATTGTTCTCTGTTTTCAGCATTATTTTATCTGTGGCCCGTTAGTTTTGATAATGCAAGACTCACTTTAATGCTTAAATCTCATAGAGCCAGACGGAGGCCATAGGTTGAATGAATGTAGTTTAATTAATTGTAACTTCGTGTTGAAATGATATAGACTCGGTGCTATTTTACTTTGTATAGAAACAGTTGGTACAATTTGGACGTTCCCCCCTGGCTCAGAGTGAGCGAGCTTTAGTGCGCGTGCGTCCGGTGTGCGCATGCGCAAGCAGTAAAGCGTTTTGTCGGTCTCTATGACGACGGGTCTCTTAAAGCTCGCAGGGCTGCAGAGGGGACTGGGAGCAGATTATGTGCACAGGTGTTGCTCCGCAGACGGCCAGGCGGCTCTGCGGGCCAGTCAGACGGACTGATCGCCTCAGAACAGTTCATATGTTCTTTCACCGTTTTTAACTCAACAGCGATACTACGCAAGAACCAGCCGGCGGTGAGTTTTGCTATCAACCACATTGCCACATTTTTTTTCCCTGCTGGTATTTGTAGCCTGAAATGTTGATTTAATAAGATCCCAATCGGCGCCCTACAATTCACCCTCTGTTTACTCCTGTTTATTTCTATTACCGAGCAATAAAAAAAAAAAAAAATCTGGATTACAGTCTGTGTGTGTTAAACTCCCGTCTTGTAGCCAGTGGAATTGGTTCAGAGTCACAACAGAACCATAGCTACAGAAAGCACACATGTCAGCAGACTGGGCATATTTGTGACAAAAAACAAGAAGCCTAGTTTGGTAACCCCGTAGTGCTCATTTCTGTCCAGCAGGTGGCGACCAATCCCCAACACAAGTACAGTTACAGTCAGCTCATATAGCCACAAGATATAAAGTGATGTGATGAAGACTGAGTAGGTTTTCATAGGTTGGATTGGTGGTTTTTCTTTTTTCATTCAGTGTGAACTGAACGGAATTAGTGCCACAATTATCCAAAAGACTCATGTGCTTTAAAGTGAGTGTATAATGCCTGTATTTCAATTTGTGTGAAATTGTATTCACTATCCGAGTAGTGTGAACCTGATGGGATATTTTGCTCTGTACTATAGGCTAAATGATGTACTGTGTGTTGTTAACATCCTCAGTCACCCAGGTGATAGGATGCATTGCCACTCATCACCTACCTTGATGTCATGAGGTGGCAATATAGTGCTAAATAAAACGTGTAACAACATCGACTATAATGTCTGCATCATATTGTAATTTACAACATGGTCATATTTTCTTATTTGTATTTTTATTTGCTACAGAATATCTAGTTTAATGTGTCTGATAGATGGACATTTGTTATTTATTCACGATCAACACTGAAATTTAGTGGATAAACATTTTTAAAACGTGACAAACTATTTCCAAGTTAAAACACTTTATTTATATGGCTATATCCACAGTTATGTGTCTTCAGTTGGCAGGGTTTAATGCTCATTTTCATAAATTTGTATTACTACAGTCAAGGATGTCATTAGATGTAGATGAAACTTGTACTAAATATTTGTAATTCTTTGATATAAGGGTGAGAGTAAAACTGCATGGCAGGAAGGAACCCATGTTCTGTCCATTATTATAATTTTGGTAATAATAATAAAAAATAAAACTGAGTTTAAAGAGAGTTTTAGCCCAGCAGTGACCTAAATGCACCAAGTGTAGGTCAAGAGGATATTTTGCCTTAATTGTGGCACTAGATCATTAGGAATCATCCTTTTGGGACCATGAATATCCAGAACCATTTTCTTGGTTATCAGGCCCCATGTCTGAAACTTGTCTCTGCTCTTCTTCCAGTGAGGATTATGAGTGAGGTGGTTTGCACAAAGACCCTGGAGGAGTATGAGGACGACTTTGAGAAGGATCTGGACTGGTTGATCAGCGAGGAAGGCCGGAGTGAGGACCAGGTATGTCAGGCCTCACTGTAAAGTGCAGCTGTGTGTAAGATTATATCACACTGATTGCATCTTCTCTTTCAACTTTATTGTGTGAAACTTGAGTTTGGAGTGCTGCTCTACTTACAGCAGACTGGGTGCTGCACGGGCCCCTGACCCTGACCCTGTGAAAGTGTGACAGTCAGCAGTGTTGAGTTACCCGAGCTGTCACACTTCCTGTTTGCATGTGAAACCTACTCTACTGCCATACAGTGGCATACTTTCACTGTTCCAGTGCTGGATGCAATATTGATGAACACACTTACAAATGTCTGTTATCACACCAGCATGCCTGTTACCTGCTCAGTAAGTATTGATGTTACCCATTCATTTACATTCAAACCTAACTGATGACTGCAGGGTGTCTGCCTTTCCACCCCACAGGGCCCTGACTTTGAGGACATAGAGGCAGAAATTGACAAAGAACTGGAGAAGGATGAGAAACAGCAACGATTGAAAAGAAAGCCGAAAAGCCACAAGGAGGTGAAGAGAGGCAACAAAACAGAGGAGTTGGAAGAAGATGAAGAGAGGTGGCCCTCTCCTATGGAGCCGTTAGAGTATGACTCGGACAGAGACAGCCCAGGTAAGTCAGCACCTATAGTCCCGCCTCCTCTGGATGACCAGACAGATGAGGAGAAGAAGTACATTCTGGAGAAGATCCAGCAAGCTAACCGGGAGCTGCGGGACCAGGAAGCTCCGGATATGATGAGGCGCAGGCGGCTGCATTTTAAAGAGAAGCTGGTGGACCTGGTGGTGCCTCCACTGCAGTTTGAGAAAGATGGTGACAGCGGCGAGGGGGATGGGGGGCAGGGCAGTAAGGATGGAGCTAAGGATTTAGTGGCAGAGACTGAAGTGTCAGGGAAGCTTTCTGAGCTAAAACTTTCCCCTCGGGAGCAAAGTGTGTGCACTGACAGGGCTGGGGAGAGCAGTGAGGGAGGGCAGGTGGTAAAGGAGGGCAGAGTCCTTGTCGAAAAGGATGGAAAGTTTGACCTGGTCAGCCTGAAAGAGGTGGAGAGTCAAGGCCTTCTCCCTCCAATAGCAAGCAACTACGGTGACCACTCACGCTCCCCCCCGTGTGCCCAGGAGCAGACTGTGAGCTCCAGTAAGATCCACAGGTCCTCCTCCTCTCCTCCTCGTCCACCTGCCCCCAGACCTCCAGCTCAGCCCAGGAGCCGGCCCATCTCAGCCAATCACAGCCAGAGAGGCAGCAAGAGGAATGGCAGCAAGCGGCGGGTGCAGTCGGCCACCGGGACACCCTGCCAGGCCACCTACACCCTCTCCCCCCAGCAGAAAGAGCTGCTGCAGAGGATCCAGGAGAGGAAGGAGAAGCTGGCCAGAGAGGTAGGAAGGAAGTCATATAGTTCCCACCAGTAAAAGTAGCACATGCAACAACAAAATAGCACATCCATTATATTCATTTCCACTTTAAGGCTTGTTGTTAAATCACGGTTTTAATCACACGTGTTTGACAGGCAGAGCAGAGGAAACTTGAGGAAGAAGAGCAGAAGAGGCAGGAGAACGAGCTGGCATTCAAGGCCTGGATGATGAGGAAGAGAGAGCAGTTTCAGGAGGAGAGACGGATCCATCGAGCCCAGAAGATGGAGTGGATGAATTCTAAGGTATGACCACAAGGGGGCACACCGAACTAACAAAGCGTACAGTAGGCTTTAGACCAGGTCTGTCAAACTCATTTTAGTTCATGGGCCACATACAGCCCAATTTGATCTCAAGTGGGCCGGTCCAGTAACACCATTGCATAATAACCTATGAATAATAACACCTCCAAATGTTTCCCTTTCTTTATGTAAAAAATGTAAATGTTCACAATTAATTAACCATCCTTTTACCAAACAGCCTGAGACGTCTTTAGAAAGGAATGCGCAATTTTCGTCTTGGTTTTTCCACATTCAGTAAGTCCATTACATTTTACAAATCACAGTGGATCTACAACCGAGCAGTAGGAATAGCAGTGCATTTAATTTAAAAATTGGAATTGATGACTTCTCTGCTATTTTCACACTTTGCAAAGTCATCCAGTGAGCCGGATTGGACCCTTTGGGGGTCCGGTTCTGGCCCACGGGGCCCTTGTTTGACTGTAGGACTTCAGTGTAGGACTATAGGTAGGATACAGTATACATTTGTATTTGGTCAGAAATCAATACTGTTTTTAGTGACTAGTCAGCCACTTGTCCAGGATTAACCAATACCTTAGAACTATCCTAATCTTAAAGCACAAAAGCTTCTGTATTTTGTACACCAAGCTGTTTTTTAAGACACTCTGTAGCAGAGCAATCAAATTTCCAGAATTCTCTTCTGCAAAGCAGAGAACAATTTCAGTCTACCTGAGGTATTGACAGTGGTCTGCGTGTTAGAAACAGAGGAAGAAGAAGTGGCTCTCCGTTCTGAAGGAGAGCCAGTAATCCTGAACGGACCAAGAAACTTGCAGAAACTCAAAGCTCATTCACAGAAACTTCGAGGAAAAGCAAATCACAGCACTAGTCCGACTGGTGCCGGGGCAATTTACAAACGCTCCTACAATAAATGTTTGCCATTTTCTCCACTTTATTGAATGTATTTCTGCATCCTTGTGCAGAGAGACTGCAGCGACCCAGAGGAGTCCTTCAGGCTGTGGCTTCAGAGGAAGCAGGATCAGCGGCAGAAAGAGAGGCAGCTGGTGGAGATGAAGAGGCTCGAGGAGGACAGTGGTTACCTGTTACGCAGCCGTGAGGAGTGTGAACGTGCCTTCAAACTGTGGGTTCACCTTTGACCTTTTCATTAATTTCAAGGCTTCGGTGTTAATTTCACAGTGCATCAATATGTCTCGCTTGCTGTTGTTTTTAAATACAGTATTACATTTTGCATTACATAGAAAGTATTACATGACATTTCAACAGACAATGTAGAAGTGTTTTTATCCACCTCGCATATGCAGTAAGATACTATGTTTTGTTTGTGGTATGGCAATAGAAATATCTGACAGTTCACTCAGTACGCAAACACTGAATTCACTCCCGATATTCTCCACCCTCAGGTGGCTGAAGCGGAAGCAGGCGGAGAAGCGAGCGGAGCAGCAGGCGGCTCGACAGCGCGCCCACAGGATGGTGCTGGAGGAGCGACGTGCGCGACGCATGAGGGACCTGCAGTGTTCCGTCAATGAAACCAAGGCGTTCAGTTTCACCGAACAGCTGGCCTGTCGTTACTGAGCCAAGCGCATCCAACACGCCGCCTCTCGCATGGTCTCCATCAAAAACACCATTAAACACTATTTAAAAAAACAACAACAAAAACAACTGTTTACCACAGTGACCTCTACTCAGTGTGAACATACCTGTGTAAATGATTCATCCGAATTAACTTACGGTTTGATAAATGCATTGGGTAAGTTATTGTTTACTGTATTTACTTTTAGTGGCAGATGCCACTTGATTTTAAATGGAGCTTTTCATAAATACAACAGCTGGACCATTTGTTACTGTATGCCTTTTATCAGAGTGTTGGTTACATAGACATACAAGGATACGTTACATTTTACAACAAGTTACTTGAACAGATGAAACTGTAAAGGAATTGAATATATAATTGTAAGAGGAAAGTACTATTGATAAATACACCTGGCTGTTTGACAAATATGAAACGGACAAAACCAAGTAATGTATCACTTTATTCACACAAAAGAATGGTGTTAAATCTCACGCTGAACAATATGACATGAATAAATGAAACAAAGATAAACTACTGAATATAGATATGGAATATTTTATTTATAGGCATGTACACATTTGTGTGTGCTACAGCATTTCAGAATTAAATACCAGTGAAACAAAAGTGGCCAACCTCTTAAAATGACAGTATAAAGTTTGTGGTTAGCAGTTTGAATCTATGTAGAAAAAAAAAAAAAAGCTACTCTTTAAATGTTTCTTTCCATTGGATTTACAGTGCACGACTCGGCCTATCATCTGTATCACACAAACACTGAACAAATATGTATTCCTTGAAACAGGAATGATTGACATCTTTTATGAATAAAAGTTCCTCATATTAAATGCAGACAGTTACAACAGCACCTGTCTATTATTAAAAACGCATAAATAAAAGTAAACCATAAACAAGTTAACTTGTAAACCAGTATCCTGCTCTGTGTGCCCAGAAGGGAGCGGAGTGATTTATCAGACCAACAAGAGGGAAAGTGGACAAAGTAGTGACATTTTCAGTTTCAGATGACACACAGAAGGACAGAGTGCATGATCATTAAATATTCAGTATATTAGATACTATATTAGAACATATCTTTGTTAAATTCTTACTGTGAGTGCCATTTGAAACTCAGATTGGAAATGAAAAACGGTTCACTACCTAGATTGAAAAAAAATTATTACTGGCATATAAATAGCATAATGTTAGCAATAGCATACGTAACTACCATTTGCAAATGCATTATTTTGAACCACTGGCCTCTGAAATGAAGGTGTTTCTTAATTTCTGTCTATAGTGTTTTTTAATAAAAGCCATTGATTGAATTTCTGAAGAACAAGAACTCAAAGCAAAAAATCAAAATAGAAAACCAAGTCAACCACCGTTCTTCTCTTTGGCTTCTTCACAGTTCAGTGAGATGATGAGCAGTCTTACATGAAACAAGTCTACTTTGCCAAATAATCAGATACAACAAAACAAAGCGAATTCGATTTTTTTCCTCTGCTAGAGGCTGTTGCTAGAAGGAAAGATAAAGAAACTCAAGTACTGGTGTGTAGAGAGAAATGAAGAACAAAAAGACAACATACGACTGACAACACAAAAAATGACAATATTATTAATCTTGCACTTCAAATACTACAAAAATAGAAATGTTCTCATCCAAAAGGTCTCAATTCAATAAATAGTTACAATATATAGAAGGGGATGTGGTGGGGTGCAGCTGTTTTCCTGCTTCTACAGTTCATCTTTAGGGTTGATGCTGAGGCCCTGACCCCAAACTGCCTGTGTGTCCAACGCCTGGATCACCTCATCCGCCTGCAGTCTCTCCTGGAAGAGAAATAAAAAAGGAAAAATAAGATTGAGGAAGGTGAGAATGAAAACAAAACAGTTGTTGAGACATGTCACTGAAAACCAAAAAAAGCTTTTCGACTGGTGGGGCTAGACGAAAGGTCAGGGGATCACCAAAATCACGAGGATTCATCCTCTTCATCCTTAGTAAGCTATCCAACTTGTATTTAATCCAATATTTGAACCAAAACGTTCTTTAGCTGAAGCATTCGTTTACCAGTTCTCTGAAGAGCGGGTCCAGGGTGAACCACAGGGCGACTGCACACCTCTGCCCGCTGGTGACGGCCTTCACACCGTGTGGATTCTCCCCTCCTGATGAGAAACCCACCATCCTGCCACACTTGGGCTTCACTGATGCCTGGAGAGGATGGAGGAGATGGAGCGGGAACAGAGGAGAGGTTAAAATGACCATCATCTGTTCATATAAGAAATTCCACAAGTTCAGCTTAGTGGTTAAAGCAGATAGGGTTCAGTGTCTTTGTCAACACTTCAACATGTGGATGGAAAGAGCAGCTTTACAGCTTAAGCCACAGCCGCCAAGAGCTATGAGATAACCCCAAAATGATTCGCCACTTTCAATGTTATTTAACCCTCCTATAGAATACTGTGTGTAGTTATTTCAGCCACAGGTGGGGGTCAAAAACAGTTTTGAGACTGGTTAAATGTTGGGAGTGTACCAAGTCTCTAGTATACTAATAAATAACCTGCCTATAAGAAGTGCCACCCCAGTGGGTACCAAACCCCTGACCTAAGCAGTGCCAGGTTCACTGCCTCCCTGTGTAGTAAAATCATTTCTGAAGTGAATCAACATCTTACCGTGACTGTTTTGGCATCCATTTCTGTGAATATGAACTCTCCTCCTTCAAAATCACCATTTAAATATAACAGTGCACTGAAAATAAAAGAAAGTAAAGGAGATCAGTAAAGACTCAACATTAAAAACAACTTCCACTGTCTAATACAGCTGCAGCAAAGTAGGTTTACTTTCAGTTGTGTTGGCAATGGTAGCCTCCTACCTGTAGTCTCTGTATGTATATGCTGGTGGTTCCTTCCAGCACTCGTTGGCCTCGGGGTCCAGCAGACAGTTGTCAGCATGGATGGGATGGCTCAGGTCATTCCTGTGATCTTGCTGGCCTGTGAACGGACAAACAGCATAAATACATAATTCAGCCTTTTTTCAAAGGCTTTTCTGGCCACTTTTCCGGCTTTTGTTTCCTGGGTCTTTTATTTTTAAAATCTACCACTACCCTATCATGCAGCATGTGAACCATCAAGGACGGCTGGAGCATTTATTAAACCATTTATGTGTCTGCTAAAGTCGCAATATCAAACGACGGCATGTGTGTTTTGGTGAAGTATGTTTTCTGTGTGTGAGCGACCTGTTATGGCTGTCCGGCACACCAGGTGTGTGTAGGAGAAGTGCAGGGTGGAGTTGAGCAGGAAGTAAGACTCGATGACCCGTCTCGCTCGCTCGCTGACATCGTAGAACAGGCGAGCGCTCGTAATCGGCACTCTGCCCTCGTAGCCGTACTGCAGGGGAGAAAAAAACAAGACAGACATTAACACGTATAGCCAAACAATAAATCTACAGCATATATAATGAAGCTACTGACATGGTAATCCTGACCCCCTTAGTCTGAATATCCTCACTTTTAGATTCAACTGTCCTCTTCAACTCATTTTCGCTAAGACAATATCCTGGTTTCTTGGGTGGATGCAATCTTTGTAAATCATGCAGAGGAGCCGTGGAGTTCGCTTATGTTTAGCGGTTAGCGCACCTGCAGGGTTTTGAGCACAGTGGCGCCTTCAAACTTCTCATTGGGAGTGTGTGGAGACATCCTCCCTCTGTAACCGTCTCCTGCCATGGTGACGGCCTGGAAGACGACAAAGAAAAGCCTGAATTAAGCTCCAGGTTTCATGCCGTCATTTATCACCAGTCACAAAAGGTATTAAAACTCTAAACCAAGAGTGAACCTACGTGATACGATTTATTGTTGTCCGTGACAGTTTCAGCGATATAAAATCCTTATTTCATTAACGTTGTGTAATGCCCTTACATGTGCCAGGTGTCTGAGGTCTGAACACTCCTCCTCAGAAATAACATGATCCAGCAGCACCCGCTGGATCCCATTCAAGGCCACAGAGTTCTGCACCAGCTGCACACCGTCATACACCAGCGGGCCACCTACACAGATCACAGAAGAAGGCAACATGTTCTCTCAGCACTAATGATTTCTTCTAGCTTCTAGCGAACACGCCAATCCGAGGTCATGAAAATTAATGTGGAGTCTGTGTGTACATACGCAAAGACAATGTCGGACTCTGTAGTTTTCTCTGGGCCCCTACCAAATCTT
The DNA here is from genome assembly GCA_036023855.1 of Gadopsis marmoratus. NCBI lineage: Eukaryota > Metazoa > Chordata > Actinopteri > Centrarchiformes > Percichthyidae > Gadopsis > Gadopsis marmoratus. The sequence continues at coordinate 12,924 of JAVQJF010113203.1, forward strand.
ACTAGTGATGACATGTACAGCCGCATGTCATCATCCAACTGCTGGTTGTTGAGGTGGTGTCCAGGTAATCATGTGGGCTTTGTAGATAATTGGCAGACTTTCTGGAGAAGACCTGGTCTAATTAGGAGAGATGGCATCCATCCTACTTTGGATGGAGCCGCTCTCAAATCTAGAAATCTGGCTGAGTTTATTAGCGGCCCCACCCTGAACTCCATCAGGGTCGAGGCAGATGACCACCCACCCAGAGCCTGGTTGTGCTCGAGGTTTCTGCCTGTTAAAAGGCAGTTTTTTTTTTTAAATTTGGTGGAATTGTTGGGTCTATACATATAGAGTTGGTCTAGACTTGCTCTATATTAGCAAGTGCTATATGATAACTCTTATGATATTGCGCTATATAAATAAAATTTAACTAGCAGTTTTATTCCCATTCTGCTTCATCTGTGGTTGCAGTGGAGGTTTACCTTCTTTGAGCTGCTGTGGAGCAGCGACAGAGACGTTCTTCTTCTCCGAGATGGGAACATACTCCATCCAGCCGTCTGTACCAGAGGGAATCCTGAACAGAACAGAATACAGGATACATTGTCATTAGGAGTTGATTTTAAACTTTATACCTGCAATAATTGATTTTTGTGGCCTCTTTGGAGCAGCAGAAACAAGCTGTGAATGCAAGTCCAATATCGACTCCCTTTTAGCTCTGTTTTGTGTTTTTCTGACTCTTTAGCTGCTAAATGCTCAGCTGTGTTCCCCAGCTGGTCACTAACTGCGTCTGTCTGCAGTTTGGTGCTGAACAGGTAGTGCACAGTTGGTTTTTAGAGCTTTTTCGCTGGAAACAGCTGCGGCCAAAAACGATGCTATGAGAGCGGCGAGAGTGAACTAAAACAGTAAATTGCAGGCCTGGCTAGCTAAGGCCCAGCTAAACAATGACCTGATATAAGGTATAAATCTATACGAGTTTAGGGAAACTACAGAGTAATGTGATGGGTTCGTCACTACAAGAGACCCTTTTCACACTAGTCATTTGATCCATTGTTATTACAAAACCATCTGCATAAACTGTATTGTAATATGTTCAGTAGCACACAGAGGTTTTACAGAAGCAGATATCTCTTTACCTGTTTGAGTTGTCTCTTCCACCCGTGCTACTCCAGTAATTCTGCAAGACAGACAAGTGGAAATCTAATCTGCACAGAAATGTAAAATGTGACATGTGTCATCATGACCAGCAGGTGTCGCTGTTGGCGGAGTAGTAGTGCACCGTGGCTGTGCCAGACACCTGTTACCCTGCTCCGAGTCAGCCAGGCAGCATGGGCACATAAATGGTTTACACACCCAGCAGAAGATCTGCTCTGCATCAGAGACATGTGGACTGGTTTACGGATGACCACCCGTTAAATTGCACAATCTCTCTTCATTTCTGGGCAAAACTGAGAATTAGAGGGCACTGCTCTGTGTGTAAATACTTAGTCTGTTTGGAGTTTATAGTTGCACAGAAAAAAAAATGAACAAGATTTTGGGATAATGTTGTATTCCATTAACTCACCCCTTCAGTAAATTCCACACCCATGGTTTTACTGCCAATCAGAAGGAGCTCCAGTTCCTGTTTGTGCCTCCTCAGGTACCGTGCAGCTTTCTGCAAACAGACATACCAAAAGTGTATGGTAAACAATTATTATGGTAAATGTAAACGCATGCTTTCGTCTTTGGGAGATGTTAGGAGGAAAATAACTGTACAAAAGCTAGATGCATTACATATTTAATGGTCTGTATTCAAGACAACAGAGAATCATCTTTTAAATATTTCTTTATGGAGTCAGAAACATTCTAATATTAAACTTGTCAGTGCTCTCTGGTGGACAATCTATGTAATGGAAACACTGTTTGTAAACCTCAAACACACCATCTTATATATAGATATATTTGCACTAAGCTAATATCAGCTGATTTATTTCTCTAGTTCTAGTTGTATGATTGGTTGGTTGTATGTTTGTGGCACTGTATTGCTGGTTGACAGAAAGAGACGGAGTGTGAGTACAGTTGTCTGTGTATATACATCGGAGTGTAAATCTGCTATGATAATATATAAAAGGCCTGTTTTTTTGTCTGTGTGAGAAGGGGAGAGGTGGTTGGATGGGGGATACCAGAGGGAGTATTATGAAACTTCCAGTAGCATTTTTCTTGTAATGGTTAAAACAAGAGAAGCCCCCCTTTTTTACTCCAGCACCCTTATACAAACATCCCCCAAATTGTTCCACTTCTGTGGGCACTCTGACATGACTTTTCCTCCTCCTCCATCGTTCCTGAAAGGCCGGATTCTTTGGCAGGTCGGGCCTGGCACTGAGATCTAGGGCTCTGTAAATGAGCTCCCCGAGGCTGGAGGGAGAGAGGACGCGGAGAGGGGAGACGATCTGTCGGCCAATGGCTGTACTGTAAACTGACGGGACTGGAAAGAGTTGAGGGCTAGAAAAATGTAAGCTATGAGTAGAAAAACATAAGCATGAGCAGCAACATTTTGGCTCTCAGCCTCTCTTTATCTCACCCACACACACGCAATGTCAGCCACACACCACTGACAGTCACACAGTCCTGCTGGGAGCCTCGCTCGCTCTAATGAGTACCAGGCTTTCTAGGAAAAAGTGGTTGAGACTTTAAACAATGCGCTGCTTGACTTTCCCAAGCAGCTGATCAGAGTTTAGGAAGGACAAATTCTCAATGCTGAAGTGGCTGATGAGTAGCCAGACTTTACAAATTTAATTTTCTCTAGCGGGCAGACATTCAGCCTTAAATAATACAGAGTGTTATGAATACCAGTGGGCAAGGGAATAATAAAGAGCAGGACCAGAGGAAGAAATATGTTGCCGTAAACACATTGACGTAGCAAAATTTGCTTAATACTTCCAGCTGGATGGAGAACATATGCAAGTGAAAAGCAAAACTTTTAAGAGGTAATTGCTGCCAAGCTGCAAGTAGCAAGTTCATCCAAGAAATACAGCAATGGCCTGCTGCCTCTCGTCTCCTCCTTTTCCCTCAAATCCACACTTTATATCTCCAGTCTCTTTCCATGCATGTCTTCTTTCCTTCCCTCTCTTATTATTGTAATGCTTTTCCACTCAATTTTGTCTGAAAGTCTTGCATTTATTGTTCTAAGTTAGTAAAATGCCTGTAAAAGCAAAAAACTGAGATAAATTCACCAAAACCATCTATCCATCCACAGAAACATCCATCCCGGTATTTACTTTCACTCTCAGCCTCCAAACCATCTACCCCTCCCCACCCTGAGATAACAGCAGAACCTGACCTCTCTTGGCTTGACATCGTGTCCCACCACCTCTCTGTAGTAATCCACATTGTCCGTAACGAACTCCTCTCCTTTGTGGAATAACAGGTAGGTCAGAGCACACTGTAGCGCCTCCTCCAGCCTGCCCACTGCAGAGAGAGACAGAAAGCAGTTAGTGGTTTCTATTTGTGGTTTTCATACGAACACAATTAAAAAAGTCAAAACCTATGGCGGTATTGACCTCTAGTACCGGGTCCACACTGCCAGTAATGCACCAAGAAACGTAGGAATGCACCAACAAAGGCAGTGAAGAAGAGGACTGAAAAGCTAGAAACAAAACGTCTGTAAACAGTTAAACATTTTAAATGTAAAAAAAAAAAACATTTGTAAAAAAAAGAAGAAAAATAATCAGTTTTGCTAATGTTTCATGAGGAAGGATATGGATTCATCATATTTGTTTGACCTCAAGGATACACACAGAGTTTTGTGGGTATCACTCAATGTAAAGATAACCTTTGTTTGTTGACAAATACACTCTGCAGTGTAATCAATCGATCTCACACACAGCTCTGCAGGTGCATGTGACCTGCCTTTGGTTTCTTCAGTTTTCCACAGAGCTGCTGAGCTACATAGCTACTGTGTGTGTATGTATGTATGTATGTATGTAATGTGGAAATGTATCTATCATGACATTCCGAGACCATTACCACAATGGAGCAAAGCTGCAGTCTGGCTGACATAGTGCAAAGTGCACGCACGCACAGGATGTCAGTGATGAAGTGAGACAAACGTACAGCAGGACTGTCCAGTACTGTCTTACTGCTTTGAACAGATACGCAAACACATTTCTACTCTTACATTATGTTAATTCAAACGCAGATCCACAAACACATCAGCCAGCCCATGCACACCTTCTGCTCCACACAACTGCTGCTCAAGCGCACACACAAACACATTCTCTCCCAGCTTGTAAAGACGCAGGGTTAACCAAATACTTCCTGTCTTGGCCGAGGCCGAATATGTACTGCTGTCAAGCTGTGTGTTCCCAGGTCAATAAGAGTCTGGAGATTTGAGCTCGGTCAAACAGAAAAATAACGTCATTGTGGATTTACTTAGGAAACATAAGCAGCTTCAGCACAAAGTGATGTCAACCCCCCCCCCCAAAAAAAGCCTGCTCTCAGCATGTTTGCACAGACCCAATCATCCACTTTGCTTTATACTTATGAGTCATTAAGTATAATCTGGTGATCTCACAACCACTCAGCACACTGTCTTTGCCAAATAGGCTTTGTTGTCATGCACATCAACCTTATCTAGAAGATCTTTTCACTATTTCATCAACAACTGAAGACTTGAGGCTACCCATTCTCTCACACACACACACACACACACACACCTGAGAAGGCAGTTATCAGACTGGATACACCCATATAAAAGAAGCCCAGACAGACACAAACACACCCCAGATAATGTCATTAATACTAAGACAATGTGAAACTCGAAACAGGGTGCGGTCAACTGTTGATTGACTCGACCTGCCTGCTGCTGTTTGTGGTCTCCATGAGTTCTTGTGTGTGTGTGTGTGTGTGTGTGTGTGTTTGGGTGTGACCTATGGGTGTATCCATCTTCTTTGTTCATATTTACAAGAAGCACACTCAGGCAGATGTCATACCTTTGTTCCCTGTGCTAAAAAGAGACAAACGAAGTTTTCTACCAAAATTCCACCAGTAATCAGTAAATCCACGAAAAGGTCTGAACATACATTCAAGGTCTGTTTGTGAACTACGCAAAACATTTAGAAACAACTCACCCTGGAAATAGGCAAACTGAAGGTAGTCATAGTGCAGAGGCAGGTAGTTCTCCATGGGTGAGAGGCGGCCTGGCCGGGTGGCGAGGTCTCGAACACACTCGTGTTCACAGTGCAGCACCTGAGTGAAATGATCTGCAACAAAATGGCTTCAGATGAGTTTTCAGCTCATCAAAACATCGTTGAGATTTATTCTGGCATGTGGCTTTTTATTTGGCATAAGCCGAGTATTGGTTTAGCGGCAGGATACCGGTGTTCCCATCACTGACATAACTGTGGTCAGGGTAGTCTGTTAGTCCTGGAATAAACACTGATTTACAGCTTAAAAACCTGCCAATTCCCCCAAAAAATTCACAAGTGTATTGTAGGTTACAATAGTCTAAATGCAGTTTCATACACTCTGTGTTCCCTTTTACGTTTGATTTTATTGGCAAAAATATTGTCAGAAATACATAATATTAGCAAATGAGTAAATTCAGTCATCAATAAAATATCTTATGCAACTCTAAACATGAAACCTATTATGAAAATTATTCATTATTATGTAAATTGTGCCTAGAAATGTAAAGTGATCCTTTTCTCATTGACTTTGGTAATTCACACTGTAATTGTCACGCGTCTGTCTTTGAAGGAAGGGTATCGCCCCAAAATGTTAATTTCAATGTGGGATGTGTGTGTTAATATAAAAAGTTTCACTGAAACCTGCAAAGAAACACGTCCAAAAATAATTTGTATTTTGTAATCAAAAGGTTATTATTAACTAGTACAGTTCTAAAACTTTCATCATATGTTCTCATAAATAACAACAACCGCACATCTGAAATCAGAGTTACTTAATGTGGAATCAAGTGAAGTTAAAAGAACAGTGGCCACTCATCAGACAAATATAACTTTGATCTATAGATCCCTACTGAACATGAGGGTGTCCTAATGTGTCCCAATGCCGAAAATAATAACTGTGTATAAAACCGATCCTCTTAAAGTGCATCAGTGGTGGTAAAAGTCTCCCATTCCCTGTTGTGCAGTTTTGGTGGAGGGTCTGTTAAGGATACACGCATTTGCAATTTAAAAAAAACATTGGAATATGTTCAACTTGATGATCTGTATCACATCCAGTCCAACTTCATGTCGTTCCCTGTTGCTGTGAAGTGGATCAAGTAAATGTTGCTCCCTTTCCAAAGGTAAAGTGCTCTCGTGCCTTTGTTGTTCCTGAGGTGGTGATGAATCCTGTTTGTTGATCCCTCAGGGAAGACAGATTTTACAGGGTGCTACATATAATTTCCTTATGTCGAGCCAGCAGAGTGGATCATAGGATGCTTGTGTGTTTATGCGTGCGTGTTGCGAGCGTGAATGTACAGTGAGGTCACTCTTGAGCAGCTGCAGCACTACTTTCCTCACCCTCAGACAGCAGAGTTGTGGTCCGTTTCAGTCTCCTCAAGAGTAGTGCTTTGTAGGTGTATCAAACTTAGAAATTCACATGATTTTAATCCTAAATCACCACACAGAAAAATTGGAGGAAGCACTTGTTTTTTTTACGAGTGACAGACAACTCTGGAATAAGCAAGCAAGAGGGAGTAATAGAGCGTTATATTCACACCATACATTCACTGTCTGAACCCTTCACACTACTTTCCCCAAGATTTTGGAGATGAAAGGAAGTTTAGACCTGGGTCTATAGTTATCGGGGAGTCATGGGTAAATGGGTAACAGCTTTATAACACCATAATCACAGGCCCTACTATAGTGGTGCTATGGAAAATAATCCCCTGATTGCAAGTAAAACAAAGCCCGACCAAAATTAAATCAGCCATCTGTTCAGTGTTTATGCAACCGGGCCGTACATATTTGAGACAAAATACACTGCAGCAATTAAGCTGCGGCTACTGCACAAAACCCACCTTTCCAGAGAGAAAGGTCCGACTAATGTCAACAAAAAGCCCCACTGGCCAAAGTTTATGTGCAACAGCATAACTGCGTAATTATGATCTGGTGCAAGAGTTTTGCTGTGGATGCACACATCCCACCACATCAAACATGCCCGATTCTTTGCAGGAACTGAGTCAAGACCCTCAGACTCCTATTGGCTGTAGACAATGTTGTAAACAAAATTAAAAAATTAACACAGTACATAAAATGAGATCTGACTGATTGTTATTTATGAAGCTCATTAAAACTGTATGAGTAACACTTCTCTCTAAATGCCAGTTTAATGGATGCCAGTGGCTGCTGGGCTGAGCTGTCTTACAGTGACCTCTGTTGTGTTTAAGATGCAGAGAGCGGCAGAGGAGAGAGGTGGACAGAAAACAGGGCTATGGAGACTGGGAGAGGTGCAGCTGGGAGGAAATGGCAGCAAGAGCTGCAAGCTGGGTTATCCTGTTTAGTTACTGTTTACTTTACATTAGTGCAAACCATTTTCTAAACCATACCATAGCAGGTAAAGGCAATAAAATATTGCTAGGTGCTATTATGCTCGTGCAAAATTCATAAAACAGCTTTGAAAACCCAGCTGAACCAATGTCAGATGTCATCTTAGTGTTTACTTTGTCACTATGTGTGCCAGCTGTCACACCAACATCTATTAAACATCAACATGTTGTTATATACTGTGGTTAATTATTTTCCCCATTTTAAGACATCCAACATCCAAACTCCTGTCATGTTCATGTTGGGATTTCAGTGCAATATTCATTTTCTTATTACTGCCCTGGCTCTTACCAGTGCCCTACTTCAAAGATTTACGTTACACATGCAATTCAGGGGACATGTTTTGTGCTACTTGAGGATAAATGCAGGGGTCAACAACTGTTTTCTGTTCAAGTAAACCTATTCAAACATGGGCTCTTACCTGATATGAGTTCATGGAGGCTGTAACGGTAGCGGAGGTAGTCGTAGCCCTCAAACCTCTGCGGCCATTGACACAGGGCCCGGCACTCCACATCTGCTTTATAGTACTCCACCAAAGCCTCTTCAAACAGAGTGATGGCTGCTTTGTAGTCGCCTTTATCATACAGCCTCACTGCTGCTGTGAAGGAGCGCTGTGATGGAGGGGAGATGGTGGATCATGATGAGAGAGAGGAGTCATGGGATGAGTATTTATGACCTTTGGTGTTCAGCAAAGCTCTTTAGGATTTGCCGACTTATCCAAATATTAAAATTTGACATTTTTATATAAGCAAATATCGGTGCACATCATGTTTCTTGCAGCAGCAATCAACCTTATGAAATAAACATAAAGAGAGGTGGAGTGGGTTAGGCTGAACAGCTGCCGGAAAACATTCCTACTGTCAATCCTTTATGAATAAATTCAAAATAAGATACAATTTATGGTCCCCAAGGAGAATTGGCGCTGGACTGGATTGTTGCAAGCAAGCTGCTTCCAGAAAAAAAATACAGAAAATTCAAAAACAGATTAAAGACTAATAACAGCTGACAAAATGCATGCAGTAACGAATCAAGAGAGCACAGAGCTAAGTAAAGCTAGGTTACAGAGACAAAACAACTTAAATCATTAGTCATGCTTGTAAGTTTAGCTGAGGTACAGTTGGCATGAACGACAGATTAAGTCCTGTAGGAACTTGTACAAGCTTGATATGAAAATAAAGACAGAATAGACAGGCAGAGAGGGAATGAGAGAGGAGGTGAGAAAGGGTGAACAATCGTAAATGAATCACAGCACAAAGGATCAAAAATTCATTCAAGGCTTCACCGCAACCAGCACTAAAAGGCCTAAATGAGTTTCCAGTCATTAAACTGAAAGGGCCACTAACACAAAGAGCTCTTCATATAGCGACAGCGGCTTCACGTTTCCCTTTAGAAAAGAAGTGAAGTAGAAAAAGTAGCCAGACATTATGGCCAGGATTGAAAAAGAAGACAACAGGTCACAGATTGCGCTGATTATCTGAAAATATGCAGAGGTAGACAAGGAGACAACACAAAGTGAAGTAAGAAAGAACCAGAAAGTTAACCCGTATCTATATATCCAAACTCACATATTAAGGTTTCCTGGCATACCTGGTGAGGCCGGGCTTCTCGGTCCACAAAGTGGTCCTCCTCAACGTCCTGCAGGTCTTTGTACTGCTCCAGGTTCTGACCCATCTCCACATGTTCTGGGTTGGCCTGGAAGTAGGTGTGAGCTGCCGCTGCCGCCTTGTCAGGCTGCTTCAACTAAAGAGAGAAACGGAGAGAGAAGGAAAGAGAGGACATTAAAATAATAATAAACAGAAACCTATCCATCAAAAGGCATAAATTAACCTGTGTAGCTGATAAAGTCATAACAGGTGAAATTAGTGAGTCAAGAAGAAGGTGCTCACTTAGTTTTTACTTAAGTCTCCAACACAATCCGACAATCTGTCTTTACCTTTCATAAATATTCAAACGGGTGAAACTGGACTTTCAAACAGAAACAGATGGACAAGTCTCCATTATTAAAAATTGCCAACAAATTGACATAGTCTGAATCTTTAGAAGTTTAACTGCATTTAGAAGAAAAGGAAAAACTGTCAGATAATCTGCAGATGTTCCTCTGAAGCCGCTCCTGCAGGAAGAACAGAGCACTCAGAGTACTACATTCAAGCCTTTCCTAATAAAAAAAGATTCTTGGCACGTAATTTGGAATCCATTTGAAATAAGTAATAATATGTCTGAATTTGCTTCAGACCAGAGAAGAACTTGGCAGATTTACAGGGATGCACTGTTCCCTTCCACATCCTGTCATCAGAGAGAGCTGTCATTGTTACAGCTAGGTCTCTGCACTCAAAGCCTATGAAATTAAGGGATGTTGGGAGTGCTAGAATGAAATAATCACCACAGGCATCCCATCGTCTTCCTAAGAAATCTATCTAACAAAAACGTTGGAAAAGAGACCGCGTAGTGTTGAAAGTTGCAGGCTAGATAAGAGAAACAGACTGCAGCTGTCATATATCAGCGTTGGCAGCTGCTTGGCTGATAAACTAACCCAAACAGAAAAAGTACATTTTACAAATTGAATACTTCAGAACCATGTTTCAAGATGTGTCATATACCAAAGTTGATGTACGCAATGCATGGACATTAATTCAAAATATATTTTCATCGTTTAGAGTTTTAATTTGCATAAATAAAAAAAGGACATCATAATATGCAGTGGAAGACAAGAAGCATATAGGAGCTTATTATGCCCTAATCAGTATAAAACAATACCATAAAAGGTAAATTTTTATCTTATATTTTTTTAAGAATTCTAGATTAATCTGACAATTATTTTCCTAAATTCATCAATTATTTGTTCAGTCTATAAATTGTCAGAAAATAGCACAATATATCAGTCTACCAGAGGCCACGGTGACATCTTCAAATGTCCAAAACCCAAAGATATTCAGTTTATAGTGATGTTTGAAAAGCAGCAAATCCTGTCATTGGAGAAGTTGGAAGCAATGAACAACGCTTGAAAAATGACTACAATTATTAATCAAATATCAAAATAGCTGCCGATTCATTTTCTTTTGTTTGACTCATCGAATGACTGACCAACAGTTTCCGCTCTAGATCGGATGTCAATGTGTCAGAATTTGTGACTTTGTCTGGAAATAAGACAGGAAATATAGTTTGTTGCCAACTATATTAACCTGTTTTCCTACTTGCACAAGTACACACAAAAAAAAAAAAAACAAGAGAGAAGTTAGTAAGGAACGATGTATATAAAGCTGGCTTTCACTGCTGCATCATTTTCTTTTCTGTCACCTTTGCGATCACATTCTGCTGAGAACACAGGCAACCTTTTAATTATTGGACTTTTTGTTGCTTTTCTTGGTGGCTAGCATACTAGCTGGAAACAGAATGAGGATGACATGCAACATTAACTCAGGCACTGTATCGCAGAGACTTCTGCATTTGTTTAAATCCTTCATGTTCTCAACAGGGGAACAGGCGTAGAGCAGACCCCAGTGTTCCACAGCTGCTCTCCGGACAGTTGAGAAGGTCCTTCCTCCCTGGCTGCTTCTCAACACACACTGTTTTGACACGCAGCACTGGTTCATGTTTGCCAGGAAAGACCTTTGTTACAACAAATACACATTGTGCTTTTATTTATTATTATTATTACTATTATTTATTGTTTTCATGGGGTGAGTTTACAAGATGAAGAACGGGAATTCCCACATTTATCCAAAGATTTGGAAAATCTGTAGAATGACCTTTTCTGCACAGACCCACGAACAAAGCACTTAGTGTTTCCTATCGGGGAGGCAAACAATTCCCACAAAGTCTGGACAATACATCATAAAGAAAACAAACTGAACTTCTCTGATAGAAGAAGCAGACAGAAATTCTTTTCCCCCACAAACAACCCACTTCTTTTAGAAGAATAACTCCCCCTGTCAGACAAAAATTGGGTGTCTTTCATGTGGTAGCAGAGGAGGCAGGAGATAGAAGCCCAGCTGCACATGTCTGGTTACCCCTGAAAGGCCAAAGAGTGAGGTGGCCACCGGGGGGGACAAAGCACGACTGACCAACCAACCAAAAGGAGGAAGAGAGCTAGGATCCATTCTCGACATGTTTTATTAAAATACTGTCTGTATGTCACAGCTGAAGAACAACTCCTAGTACTATATAAAAGCAAGGTCAGAGTTCAGATAAAAAAAAAAAAGTTTACTTGACAAATCAGGATTTAACAAGAAACTACAACAACATGGCACGACAGGACAGATGTGTGTCTGAAGGGCAAAATCATTAAATACTTGTACTGGGAATTCCTGGACCAATCATGTTGCTTTGTGGTGTCATTTTTACTATTCACATGGATTTACCAGCATACATTTCCAGTGTGACTACAATTAATCAATATTCAGCTTTACACCAACAGTTAGTCATCAGGGTTTGAGGTCTTGAATCCATCATAAAATGTACAGAACTACCAACAGCCCTTACATGCATAGCTTAAAAAGGACCAGTTTAAAATCAGTTTGCTGGCAGGTGTCATAAGAGTTCTGACAAAATATGTAGATGTAAATCAATAAGTAGAAATAAACTGCATATTGAGGAAATCCAAGTACACCAAAAACTCAAATGCAACACTTGAGCACACAGTAAAACATGGGATGCATTCATCAATGGGGAAATCAGTGCAAGCGTATCCGAGGGTGGATTCTTTCTGATGGCGCAACCTTCAGCACTCAACCAGGCGCTATCATGTGTCCTCTGCTACTGCATTCCTGACAAAGTCGCCCCAAGATAATTCAGGGAGAACATCCTCGTAAAAGACATTCTTGTCAACTTGGCTTTGCTGGATGTGATAATCGCCTCCTCTGTCCCCGGCTGCCCTCAGCCCCGCGGGGACAACCTTGCTCAGGCCAAAGGATCAACTGGAGGAAAGAGGGGGGATTTACTCCAGTACACCATCCGAGCACAAACACATCTGTGGCCAGCCAGAGCAAGATCTATATACTAGATATCCCAAAACATGGGGTACTCACATGGTGTATTTTTCCTCTTTTATCATGAGGATTTTCACAGTCATGGCTAACATAGCAATATAGAAAATGCAGGGTGTTAAAATAATGCTTTAGCAAGGATCCTTCATTTAAAAAAGGAACAAAAATATTGAAATGTCCTTTTGCGAAAACTTTAAATTCTCATTTGATAATTAAACAAATCCTCTCCAGGAGTTACAGCTAGGCCAGCAGAAAAAAGACAAGCTCTACCGTGTGTTTCAGTGCAGGACGATAGGTGACTATAGATTAACAGTCATATTTAACAGCATCTGAGACTCAGACATACAAGATGGTCACCGCTGCTTTATGTAGACAAATAATAATTCAACACGGAGGATTTCTGGGAGTCTGAGAGATGTATCAATCTGTCGAAAACCCAAAGGGGTCCAGGCTCAGAGATTCTGAATTGAAAACACATGCTCATATATCAAACTGAGCAGAGTGAAAGGTTGAAACACCCCCGCAGGAAGACAGAGCAGAAATCAATCATGGGTTTAAAGTGAGATTGCCATTATACTGAATAGTGTAATGGAAAACAATGCAGCCTGGAAACAGCCATGCACAGGTAAATCAAATGACTTGTCTCTCCTGTGTCTGCCACAGGGGAAAAATGGATACTAAGAAAGCAAGTCATTTTCTGTGAGTCGTAGTATCATTGTGCTTCTTCTCCCCATAGAAGTGGGCAGAATGAATTAAATATATATTTCATGAAATAGTATATTTTCTGGAAAATAAGTTCAGGAATGTCAATTTTTGGCAAAAATCACCTGACATATCCAGCTACCTCATCACATTGATGCACAAATTGTAGAAAAATCAGTTTTGTTCCTCATTCATTTGTCCACTGAGGTCCATTGCCTGAAACAGTCTAATATAATAGAGAAATTAAAGCAATTAAAGGGAAGGCTATGCTTTGTTATTCATTTACAGGGACAGCTACGTTAGTATATGTGGTATAGAAATGTCTCGGTTGCCAAATATATATCGTCTCATGGTTTAAATAGTTTTTGCCTGGGAAAGTTTGTGTATACATAAAAAAAAAGGACCTAACTGGAAATGTTTACAGTTTTTATAGAATTAACTTTATAAGTTACACAAATTAAAGTGCAGTGTTAATATAACTGTTGGAAAGTTGCCGTATCAAGTATGTTCATTTGCTTTCAACTTGCAAGCCACTTTGCTCCAAATACAGACAGTGAAAAATGTTAACGAGCACTACACTACAGAAATATTTAACCTCAACAGTATGAATTAACTCTGACATTAAACTGTACAAGTCAAAACCACATCAACACTAAAACCCTGCCGTTAAAAGCAAGTCACATTCAGGAGTGTACAACATGAGTGCATTTTTCCTCTCACATACATTTCAAAGGAGCACCTGTAGAGGTGAATAACTACCACTCAGTCTGAGCCCTCAGTTTGCCCTCCTCACTAAAGAGTAACCTGTGTTAGAGCTGCTGGACTGCCCTGCCACTCTGAGAGAAGTGCTCTTGATGTGGGCGCTGAGTAGTGCCAAGGCAAACGCACATTTGCATGTCTTTCTCCTCTGGGCCTCCTACTTGATTCACAGGTATGTTAATAACATTGGGCTGGCGCCATAGACGCCCGTATCCCAATGCCACAAACGAGCCTGGAGACAGTTACACAGATGGCTTGGCAGAAACAGAACTACCACCCAAAAAAATGAGAGAGGAGGCGGCAACAACGGATCAACGAGTGGTCAAACCTGGCAACTGCAGTCCAGAATACCTGAGACACAAGCTGTTTCAGAGGGTTTCTACGGTTCCCAGGAGGTTATCAAGCTCTACTGAAGGAGACAGAGGTTAGTGCTCAGGTTAACACTGGACACAAGAGCAGCTGCAATAAATCAGAAGACGTCAACATGCAGCGGGGGTTTTAAGGCTAAAGAGAGTTTACTTCAGACACCCGCCTTAAGGCTGTGTTCAGACCAATGTTAGCATTGCATGAAACAGTATAGCCCCCGATTCACTTCAGTGACCCTACTGCATTGACTGTGACTGCTTCAAAAGGCAATCTAAAGCAATCCGACAATTCAATGCATTGGCCAATCAAATGTGTACATTCTTGCTAAGTTACTTCTGTTTACTGCAAGATCATCAGGACAGAGGATATAAGGAAGGTTTTGGAATCTGATAAGCCTTAAAACACATTGATGTATTACTCAAATTGGACTTCCAATATCGCATTTTATCTTCTCACCGGTGCCTGTAACAGTACACCCACACCAGTCTGAACTGGAGTGCTAAATCGCTCCAAAAACGTCTTACAGCTGCAGTTAAATAACCATTTAGCCAGCTAAATCTTGACGGACCCTTCCTGGAAAGGTGCATTAAATCATTATCCAGTTACCTACAATACAGTTTGGCCTGACAACACATTGCATTGAACGTATTCCAGCTGAAACATCTGCAAGCGTGATAACAGAGTCCTTATAAAGCAAATAATGGCTTTCAGGTCAGTGAAGCAGAGAGGTGGTGTCTGCTTTAGAAAGGTCAATGTGATGCAGCTGTTGTCAGGGAGGAATGTACAGCGGAGGAACTGTCCCATCACTGCAGGAGATGTTGACGTGTGTTTGCATGAATCAGACATAAACAACCGGATGGTAAAAAATAATTTTTGGACCAATGAAAGGACTACTAAAAGCAAAAATGTTTTCGTCAAAACCCGAGCTTGTAAAAACTCAAACTCAAATTAAAGTGGAACTGTCATCTGTATTAAAAACTAGACAGACAATATTTGACTGCCAAGAGCTCTAACCAATCCATTTCAGAAATATGGGCTTATAAACAAGGAAAGACATCGTTGCTGCACGGCAGGGCCCTTAACGCTCCAGCCGTCTGTCTGAGGAGCACTGAGTCCTTTTGTACCTATACAGAGTGTTTTAATGGCAAGAATATTTACTTCTGTGTAAACACAGAAGTCATTTTTCTGACCAGAGGAATAGCAAGTTTACTGTCACTAAACCAATATTTGTGTCATAAGGTGGAGGGTTTGAGGCATGTTGGCAACTTGGCATTTATCCCCCAAACAAGCAAATAATCTCTCATAGTTATCGGCCTTAGGTTCGACAGAAAATCATGCAACCTGCAGATGTGCTTGAAGAAGACATAACAAAGCCAAACATTTCAGCAGTTTAGACACATGAGGTGAAATTTATGTTAAGATAAGAAAAGGACAGAAGGCCATGTTTATCAAATGGATTGTGGCAATAAATGCTTTGAGTAAGGTGTTGTTGAGTTTAGAAGGGCCGGGTATGAAAACTCAATATTTGATTGGTACCAGCTGAATTGCATTCAGACATTTGAAATTTGAGAAGCTTGGCTTTTGTTAAATATAATGGTTGTAT
Organism: Gadopsis marmoratus; assembly: GCA_036023855.1. NCBI lineage: Eukaryota > Metazoa > Chordata > Actinopteri > Centrarchiformes > Percichthyidae > Gadopsis > Gadopsis marmoratus. Next base: position 28,841 of record JAVQJF010113203.1, read on the forward strand.
CAAAAAAGTATTATTTTGGTATTGATGCCAAAACTTAAGTTTTGCATTCATTAGAGCTGCAACGATTAGACGATTGAAAGAAAATTCACCAGCAACTATTTTCAAGTCATTTTTCAAGCCACAATGCCAAACATTTGATTGTTCCAGGTTCTCAGATGTGAAGATTAACTGCTTTTCTTGGTCTTACGTCATAGGAAATTGAATATTTTTGTGCTAGCTGAGCATCTTTTTATATACGGACATGGATTGCACAGTAGTCTCTGTTCATACATCAACAATGGGGTCTTTATGGTTTCCACCGTTGAGGTCCATTTCATTAATGAGTTTCAAGCTTGAGAAAACATGTGGCATTTTAAGAGGCTGGCACTTGGCTATGAGCATCTGGTTGAATAGACGATCGAGACCATTTCACAATACTTGTATATCATTAACAAATGGGAGCAGGATTGGAATTACATTTGCCTGGCGAGGAAATACACCCACTGACTCTGTCAAGCAGAGCATTTTATTCCCAGTTACAGCTGTAGCGGCATGCTGAGGGAAGGTATTTGCACCCATGCCTGGCACGAGAAACTTTATCTGGCACGGAAAGTTTATCTAAATGGCTGATTACCTCCCCATGAGGTGAGCACCCCACTTCCTTGTACTCTGGATCCTTTCAAGAAAATAAAAAGGCACACAGGGAGCACTCTGATTGATGATTCGAGGAACTTCTCAGATTCTTGGAAGCCTGGAAAACAACTTATGTCTTTTTCTGAGCGTTTACACGGGAAGATCCCCTAGTGTAAGACAATATGAAGACCCCCTGTCTAACCAGACAGGTAGGATTTGCCAAAATCAGGATGCAACATTTCATTGGACACACATACTTGCACAGGTGTCCAAACACACACTCATAGTGTAGAATATAGAGGCAAAGGATGCTCGTGATGCATGTGTGACGCAAATTGGAAAAGAAAACATTACAGCCTCTCCATCAAGCCCCCTTAAGTCTTTTTGTTTCATTAACTCTGTAGCTTTGATGGACAAAACAAACGGCTTCAGGGCATGCTTACTGTACACACAGGCCACATAACGTCTTTACTGTACACTGAAGGTGTGAATTAGTCATTTTATAATCTCAGCTAAGACATGGGTTTATTCTTGTCCTGCTGATAAATCAAATAATACTGTAACTCATGCTGGTCAGGGAACCAGTTTACATTACATGCAACATGGCCTACACGTTAAGCACATGCTGTGGAAAACAAAAATCGTGCGTGAGGGGAGCTTATCCTCCTAATGAGGTCATGGGTAAAAGTTGTCCACCTCGATGTCCTTCCCTCCCTCCCTTACTTGCTCTCTCCATCACACCACCCCTCTTTCTCTCATCTGTCCGTTCCTGCTGAAAGCTCTGCACAGTGGCCTCTTTCTGCGCGTCCTCGCCCCACCCTGGGCCAGAGAGAGTGTTTATCCTACAAGGTCATGTCAAAGGAATCCCTGAAAAAGCCTCACCGCTGCTAAAAAGCATCTTTCATTTGCCCATGAAGACACAGGGGGCACAACAAGCTGGGAAAAGCTGGCCCTCACTCCTTCCCTCACCGGCCTCTATCCGTCACCTTTCATAAAAATCCCTAGCAGGCAGAATGCATGAGACCGTACATTGAAAAGAACAATAATAATGCCACTGTACACAGGAGAAATCTTCGGCTTGGTGCGTGCCCGAGCTGTGTGCTCTGGGGCTGCTGGCTTTGATTACAGGGGGAAAATGAGAGAACATACTTGACCACAGTGGCCTGAACTCATAAGGAACCCAGAATGTGGAACAGCCGCTCATGGATCCAGGATCTATTAGTTATATAAACACAGTTCATGTCCATTATGAGCTAATGTGGATCAGGCTACTTGAATTGAGGTGGTTGTTGGACATCTGTAGTTGTGTTGGCCCTGTGGCTGACATCATTCGGCTGTAGAGGGAAATGACTGCTTCCATTATCCTCTCCACCTCTGACGGCCCAGTTAAGCTTTGTGGGAGTTAACACAGAGACTACACAACCTTTTTCTCTAAGCTATCCTGAGGCCACCTGACACCACATCAACTACTGTATCCTTAGTCAACTATCACACCCTTTCCCATGGCTGATCTCGCTTCCTGGGCAGCGTCAGGACACACAAGTCCAGCTTTGTATGGAAACCTCAAACACAAGGTGTATGAGTATGTTTTAAGTAGAGCAGATGGGGCGAAAAATCACCTATAATGTCTCCTTCCTCCACTGCCGCCTTCATGCCCATGAATGAAAGGATGAATGAATGAACACACACCTTTCTCTCAGGAACATCTAAAAACAGGCCATCTTATTTTTACACTACAATCATCTGATTTTACACTCCGACAGTTTCCATTCACATAAAGGTGCCTTTTTCAAAACTGGAAAAACACATTCTGACTGGTCCCAGAAATCTGAAATGTGGCAAACAGTTGTGTTTTGTCTCTTTGCCTTTGGTTGAGGATGTGGTGTGTGTATCGAAGGTGTATACAGACTGGAACTGGAGCCCACACATGGGATACCACAGATACTAACAGTCAGGCTATTCCTCAGCAACCTCCACTGGGTTGCAATAGCAAGAAATAGTTCGACATTTTGGGAAATACACGCATTTGCTTTCTTGCTGAGAGTTATGGCGTTTGTACACGGGAGGAGTTCCAGCTTTGTTATTTCTGTCGGCCGTCTCACCTGCGTCTGATGGAAGAGATACGCTTCTGTTTTGATCAATCCAGCTGTCTATACAGGACACCTAATGGCTCAGGGAGTATTTTCTTCCATTTTACATGCATAACTACAGTGATTGTGTATTGACCTCTGAGCGCTGCCAAAATGCAGGGGACCTTCATCTTAATACTGTGCCTGAAAACATCCTGGGTAGACACATACACACTGGGGCAGCTGCTGTCCTGCTAACATGATGCTCACGCTACGCTGCCTGTGTAGACACGGTGTTAGACGAGAAGATTGATACCACTGTTGAAAAACTGGCAGCAGAGAATCTAAGAGGCCGTGAAGGATTATAAAAACAACAAAGAAACATTTACGGGCACGCCACTCAGGGACAGGGGTCAAAGGTCACCCTCTCCCATGAGCGTGGGCACATTCAGCTTTTCCACTGCACCTGTGTAGACATCGGGCTGGAAAAGTAAGAAACGGTGAGCATGATGTGGTGTTTAAGTGTTAAATCTAAAGCAGACAAATATTCAAACACAACAGGGTCTTCTAGAAAGCACAAAGGAGGACGCTGTGTGTGTGTGTGTGTGTGTGTGTGTGTGTGTGTGTGTGTGTGTGTGTGTGTGTGTGTGTGTGTGTGTG
>JAVQJF010113222.1:0-21011 GCA_036023855.1 Gadopsis marmoratus
TTCTCTCTGAGACACACACACACACACACACACACACACACACACACACACACACACACACGGAGTACTTTCATACGAATATCCTAATCCTTTTTAAAATTCTGTCTTTTTAAGCCTTAAGAGGAAAGACAGGACACCTGTGGACTGCTGCACTAATTTATGCACATTAAAGAGCAGCACTGCTGCCTAATTATGTCAGCATCGTTTTCTTAAAGACTTTTCAAAGGAGGTTTATTCTGAATTATGCATGAGGGGTGTAGCACTTGTTGTGCATTTTGTGTTTCTGCCTAGCGACCAAGTTACTGTCAAAACATACAGTAATCTTCTTCTTTTGCACCATGCACCCACCTGTTTTGTAAACACATATGAAAGAGAATCTCATCACCGAATGAAAATGCAATGACTGAGTGGTTGATGAGGGAGGGAGGAGGGGGGGATAAAAAATAGAGCATGCTCAGCTGTTGTGTATAGTTCATCGGGGAGACATAGAACAAAGAAGAGCCTGCTTATATAATGTTGTTTCGCTGCTGTGCCTGCATGGGCCCATGGAGGCCCGTGCGCTTTCACCTATCAGAAAAGCTCAGGTTCAAAGGGAATTTTTAATTTACCATTGTGCAAACGCATGCATTTTATCTTCTCTTTTTTGCATGTCCGCCACTCTCACACTGGATTTGAACTCTACCTTGTGTGTAGTAGTAATGTCTGTTCTGAGGAACAGGCCTGATTGAATTGTCAAAATCTTGAAGTGCCTTGGACACAAAGGAAATGCAGTCATTTTATATATTGTGCTGTTGCATGAATAGGTTAAATGTTTCTTTAGTGAGAAGAATTTAAAAGGCAAAGAAAAGCTCTCGATCTTCCAACAGAGTATTAATATCCATGATATTTTTGTGCTAGAACATACAGTACAGTAGCTGTTGTTGCTGTATATCTGTTGTGGTTGTTGACTTACAGACTTAGAAATCACAGTGTTTACCAGCATGTGCATCCTGCTGGCTCCACTGTAGTTACAGTCTTTAATACTGGCACTTGTTTGAATTAAAGGTTTTTTATGTAGGATTTAAATTGTTGTTGACACTCCACGGAGCCATTTATTACAAGCTGCCAAAACATTGACTCCTAATAATTTGTTTTTACACTCTATGGTGTTGCAGATTTTTTTTAAATTCACTGTTCACACTCTTGATAGCATAACAGAAATGTCTTTTCTCTCACATCATCCTACCAACTCTCTGAATTATGAACTGCAATACACAAGCTACAATTTCTAGAACTTCTGCTTTATAGTTTATTTTCTTACGTTAGATCCCGACACGTCATGTTAATACTGTCTTCAGCGGCTCACTTTTGTCCAATGCCCTCTGTAGCCTTCATGGAAACAGCAGCTGCACACACTCACTCTGTTGACGCCCTGGTGGGTTTGCTTTCTTTCTTTCTTCCCCTCGTTGTTTTCTCCCTACTACAATTACCTTATCACATATTTCATCCCATCTCTGGGCTCCATTTCAGCATTATGTCTGTTTTTTTTGTGCACCTTGCTAATTCTTAATTTTGTCATATTGTTCTCCTGCCCTGTTTCCTCTCATACAAACACACACAGTACACGTGTACCCACACGCACACTCACGGACTGAAATAGTCATTTGATAACATTACAGTAGCTATAATTAAACCCTTGATGGAGGACATCAAACCGCACAGCCAGCTGTTGTGTGAAACAGACAATTGGAACCTGCGCCCCTCCCCACCTCCCCACCACTGCACACACGTACACAATCACTGCTGTGGCCAAGCCCTGGGTCCAATGCAATATTTTCCAATTTTCTCTAATTGTGTGAGTGGTAATCCAAGGCAGCCTATTGTATATTCCACCCCCTCCACTGCCTGCCCTATATGGACACTAACTCCACAATTAACTTACCAGACCTGGGTCCCAAATCAAATCACTGCCAGCATCTATTACTACTGCCTAGCAACACTTTCCAGCATGCCGGTTGCATAAATGTCTTTTAAATTAGATCGTCGGAATGTGAGTGTGCCAAAACTGCGATTGTAGTTATTTTAAGTTTGACTATGTTCTGACTTTGTTCTCTCTTTGACATCATTTTCCTTACTCTTGCTCTCCCCCTCTCTCCTGCTTCATTAACTTTTCTGTACTTCTGCATTTCTGTATTATTCTTTTCTCACCCATGCTTCCTTGTTTACTCCTTTTCTGTTCTCCTCTCCCAGATGAGCAGTGTGAAGCGGCTGCGTCCTCGCCTCAGCCACATCCTCTTCCGGCTGCAGTTTGAGGAGCACGTAAACAACTTGCGTCCAGATATCCTGGCTGTAAACGCTGCCTGTGATGAGGTCAGGAAGAGCCGCCCCTTTGGCCGCCTGCTGGAGCTGGTGCTGCTGCTGGGGAATTACATGAATGCAGGCTCTCGAAATGCCCAGTCATATGGCTTTGACCTCAGTTCCCTCTGCAAGGTGAGAGTTTAAATGCTAACCTTAACCTTCAACTGTTCACATTTAGTTCTTTATGCCTCCAGTAGCAGTGGTTCAACATGAGTGATGCACGTTCAAGGAAAAAGGCTCATCACATAAACTCTATAGATTTTACACAACTGTTTGTAGTTTTTATAATACTACAATTACTGCAGTAAATCAGAGTTTCATATAAAGACCAGATACAAACTGAACAGATTTTTTTTTTTAGATCTTTGTTTGAGAGGCCTGCCAGATTATTTTCTCATTACTGCATTACTGCAGTCTCTGAGTATGTGTACACATAACCCTTGTGTTAAAATGATAATTTAGAATTGTGGATATTGTAGTACCATTCTGTATGATGAGGCAAGGCAGCTTTATTTATATAGCACATTTCTCACACAGAGGCAATTCAGTGCTTTACACAGATATTCAAAATAATAAAATAAAATGAATTTTAAAATGAGATCAAATGAAATCAAGGCATTCAATTAAATATAAGCCCTATACCGGCTTTGGATTATGCATGACATGAAAACAGAACAGTAAGTTTCCCTCTATGATAGTGGTGATGAGAAGAGAGCGTAATCCTGGAGTAGGAAACTCCTCCAGTGGTTACATTACAGCTGTTGGCACACTCACTGCAGTTTCCACAGTAACAGCCACCGCAGCCATTCATCACTGCCACCTCTCTGCCCTGATAGATTTGAGTGCTTATGTTCAAATAAACACCAGTGCATGCGCGTACACAAGCATGGAGTCATACATACATGCTGGATGGATTAGCTTCATTAGTGTGACAAGGACATAATCAATTAATGAAAGTCTATGAAGGAATATGGTTGAAGTTTAGCGCATTTGTAACACTACGTTTCCAGTGTGTTTCCTCATCTTCGCGCTCGTATGCTGTGGGACAAAGGTGTTGGAGTCGATGTCAGAGGCAGGATATACAGAGGAATATCCTCTTGACAACTTAATTCCATGGCACACTCCACAGCACAGGAAAATTGCACCCAGCCCAACTGGAAAAAGCAAAATGTTTACATTGTCAACTATGATTACCATCCATCTAAATTCAGACAGGACCCTTTTGTGAGTGAGCACTTGATGCTTTTGAAAAAAGGAGAAAACAGAAATGAAAAGAGAGATGAGAATGTTTGATTAGAGGAGATAATACAAACATGATTAAACCCAGCGGGGCTGAGTACACTGCTGTCTACCAATAGATCACCTAGAGAGATACACAGCAACGCACTCCACAGGAGGGATGTTTGGCGGGGAATCTGAGAGACATCTTGGAATTAGACTGCAAAAGAGCGATGATGGAAATTTATCAGAGAAATTGAAAAAATGTTGCGTGTGGGGGAGAGAGAGGCACAAAGCTCGGGAGAGGTCATCACATTGTGAATATGCGTCTGAAATCATCTGTTGCACCGTCAACACTCAGCATTTCTAAAGGGCTTTCAGTAGCTGAATGAAGGACAGTGACGCATATTTTCACATCACATCCAGTAGGTATGATTATAGAACACAAAATATGTTTTTTTAAGTCCAACTTACAGCATATATACTGTAGCCTGGGAACCAGATGAATCTGCAAGCTCATGTTTAATTTGCTGTAGCGGATGCATCTGGTCATCGGGTCCGAGCACTGCTAATTTTTGTAAACCACCAAAATGGCTGCTGCTGATGTGGAATGGTGTAACACCGGCAGCCTGGTGGACTTTAAGTAAGATGGATTCAACAAATGTATGTACAAATAAGAATTCCCCCCCCCCCAATCAGAGCAGTTTTATTGTCTAAAGAATCAATTTGTTACATCTTTCTACTGTCATAGGTCTTTGTTTTTAAGTTTGTGTTTGCGTATATCTGTTTTACTACAGCTAAAGGACACTAAGTCAGCGGACCAAAAGACCACATTACTTCACTTCCTTGCGCAAGTATGTGAGGAGGAATTTCCTGATGTGATCAAGTTTGTTGAAGACCTGGAGCATGTGGACCGTGCTAGCAGAGGTAATATATGGTGTTATCCATATGCATAAAGCCTACATGCATGCACACACTGTTATCCTGACAGTTTTGGTATATTTCCTTGGTTTTGTGAAAACACAGATTTAATATAATCTGAAAATCCTCAAAAGATATTTCTGTTTAACTACACCAAAGTACAGCACATCATTTATAGTGACTAGTTACAAGTGAATTTAACTTGATTTTAATACTGCTCACTTTCTCTGAGGTGACATCATAGGGTGACCATTGCTGTTATTTAGAACATGTTGGCCTCTTGTTTGCTGGTGGCCCTTAAGTGTTATTAACTTACTTAAATAATAATGTTATGGTATGGGCAGTGGTAAATGATTGGTCCACTGACGGTTCACTGATAACATGAACCGTATCACATTTTTAGATTGCGACTTTTCAAATAAGCCAAGATAAACCATTGAGACCCGTCGGCATACAGACACAACGGATGACTTTTACCTAAACTCCTGCAAAGTCATCTTAGGGCAGAGACTGGGTTCACAATCACTGCACTCAAACACAGTGGTAACGTCTAGCATGAAAAGGAGATTCAGTCACCGCCAGAGCATTATATTACATTGCATTTTATTCTATTAATTCAAATGACAAACGAGAAATTAAATAGTTTTTTTTTGTTTGCTTGTTCAGGCTGTATTTTAGCGCTAGTGAGAGATTCAGGTATTAGAGGATGTGGTTTGGGGAGCTTAATGCATAAACAGAATGGCCTGTCTAGACAACGTTCTTACCTAGACAGAAAGGGAGCATTCTTCTTCTTCTTCTTCTGTTTTACTTTGAGCTCTACTCTTACCTTTTTACTTTTGCAACTCTCTGGGGATTATTCTGAGATTAGATGCTTGTTGATTCTGTAAACATGAGCATTGCATTTTACCAGTTTATGGGTTTGTTACACTCTGCTCATCTGCACTGCTGTTTGATACTAACATTAATCTTCTGCTGTCGCACATTTGCAAGAGTTATAGATTTATCTTTCAAGAGAATACTTCATGTCTCATCTGCTGCTCGGAAGAAGAATATAGACTGTTTTAATTGTCTCTGTGTCGGTTTAATACGGTTGTTTCATTTTTATAATTTGACACACAGGAGTTGCACACACATGCTCACACACGGCTCTGAGTTTGGCCAGTGTATCCCGAGTATGGTAAAGGTCACAGGCAAGTAGGGACAGACTGGGTGGTCAGAGGAGATCCGGTCATGTTCTTTGTTGATATTGCCATAGGCAGCGCTCAGGAGGACGTAGTGAGCAGCAGTCTGTGTCCAGTGTGTGTGTGTGTATTTGCAACTATATATGCGTGTGTGTGTGTGTGGTCATACTGTTGCAGCATGTTTCTTGCTGCTGCAAAGAAGGTCTATCCCACTGCTCTGTTCCCAGCAGGAGGAGGTGAAGGATGAAGGGTGAGGAGGAGAAAACCGAGTCGGGATGAAATGTGTGACTTTATTGTTTTGGACTTTTTCTCGAAAGTACCCCTCAGGTTTGGTTGGTGCTTTAATCTGTGGATAACGATGCTCCTGTTGAGTGTTTCATTTCTCCCATCTGTGCTGCGTGCCCACAAACTCTTGGCCAAGACTCATAAGTACAAGGGTGAGATCAATAGAAAGCACAATCCTTGGACCTCTCTTCAATCTCTGTCCTCATCCTTACTTCATCGACTTCAAGCTGAGTGTATATATGTTTGCTGTGTGGTGTTCCCTGTTTCTGTACTATTATGAGATGTATGCACTAAGTGTCTCATCTCTCTATATCTATTATTCAGACACCCAAATCCAATTTTGTTTTTGTAAGCCATGCTCTTGATTGGCTTGATTTTCATCAACCAATACAGCCATTCGGGAGGCCTGAAGACACTAAAAGGCTGCATTACATTCATAGACACAAACCAAAGAGCTTTCTTAAGTATGAAAACAAAGTTGGATAGAGAGAGCATTAATGATTTGCGCTTCTGTAGCGAAACCTGCCGTCTTTTGACGGTGTGTAACACAGCCTTCGTTTCCCCCATTGCCATTCCCGTCTCTCATGGAAGCAAAACTGCTGCTTAGTTCAGGGTTCCTTTGTGTCTGTCGTCTTATTTCTGCCCCTCTCTATTCTTTTCAGCACGACAATCATTATTTCTCCTGACATGGAGACGCAGTCCTTGTGTGCTGATTCTCTCTGTCATTTTCTATGTATCTATTTATCTGTCTGTCAATATAGCTCTGTGTCTGGCTGTCTATCTTTCTTGTCTGTCTGTCTCTTTTCTCTCCTATTCCTTTTTCTTTTGTCCCTCATCACAAACACACACAGCAGCTTTGGGCAATTAGGGTGGTTTGTTGCGTGGCACTTGGCGCTGAGTTTGGCGTTGAAATCAGACAGACATGGAGACATATTAAGGTGCTCAACCGGGCTACTTCAGCTTGTAACACTTCAATTAGCGCCTGAAACATTGCTTACTTTTAAAGCTCTGCGTGATACTAAATAGACATGTCTGCATACATTTATTTTGCAGCAATGGTGGAAAAACTGTTTTGGTTCAGTTTCTGTTCAAGGCTCATGGCCCTGAGGAGTCATTAAGGATTAATGTGAGGATTCAACTGTATTGAGATGGTTTTTTTTAATATGAGGCTCAAGATTTCTTTTGTAGTTTTGCAGCATGATGAACGTTTGAACGAGTGATGAACCTCAGGTTGGAAGTATATAGAATGACCAGTCTACACTGCAACTTGCAATTCAGTGACCTTCATGCGCTTTTTGTGTGTAGTAGGTGCCCAGCATGTTAAGTGTGTGCACCAGGATTTCTTACATTACATTACATAAGTCTGCAGTTCCCAGCCTCATACACCATCAGTCTGGCCACACCTGTCTGTCAGGCGTTGGTCTCAGAGGGAAGCGTTTTTTCAGTCTCTTAATTTCCATACATCAAATAATGATCTATAGTGGCGCTCTTTGTGTAGCGGGGCTGTTTGTGAGTGAGTATGCATGGTTCTGTGCTCCACTCAGTCTCATTTATAGCACAGCAGGTTGGCAAGAGTCATAAAGGGATGTCAATGGGGCAATTGACCTCTACAAATATTACAATTCTTCTTCTTCTAAAACATCCTATATCTGTCTGCAACCCCTCTGGACCACAGATGCATTCGGGCCCCACTGTTCACAAACATCACTTGCACTTTAACGCACAGAAAGAGAAGGCAAGAGCAGGGTGGCCAGAAATAACAACGAAGATATTTAAACACCCTTCTGTGTTTTATCTCCCATTCTGCTAGTCACTGTACCACGGAGCAATTATTTCACAGAAAAGTTGTATATGACAGATTCATATAGAGCATCAGCATCGTCTGTTTTGCGTGTTGAGCAAAACATTTCAGCCGCTATGCTCACACTGCCGATCAGTCCCGGGCAGATTCTCTCCTGAAGCGTACTCCACATGCCACAATATTTGCCACCTGCATGTCTCTTCTCAGTCGTATGCCCTTCCACCTCGCAGAGCCTCATCACTAAAAGCTTGTAGGTTGGCTTGAGGAGCTAAGAAAAGAGCAGATCCCCCTCTGTTTTACTGTCTGTCTTGCCCTCCTTTGCTCTTTTCTCAGACAGTGCATCATCACTGGGCTGTAATCATTTCTATTAACATACTCCCTATCTGGCCTCTTTCCAATTGTGCATGCTGCCCACACCTCATTCAGCAGATGTTGGTTGCTTGGTTGTGCAGGGCTTTTAGGAAACTGAAGGTGCAGTGTCAGTGTCTGATTGTTTACTAAAATGTTATTGGATGACTTTATCTAGCATACTAATCATATTTGGCATTTGTCAGCTGTATTAAAATGATTAATTTATTTTGTCAAAGATTTGCGGTTCTTTTATGAGTGTTGATAGAATCCTAAGAATTTCTGCAAAGAGGCCAGTGGCAGAAGATCATAGAGACAGAATATTTCTGTTTTGTTTGCTGCCACTGAACTAAGACAAAGGTAGAACTTCTATAGGAATTCTTGACGCTAGCGCATCATTTTAGCTAGTTGATATGTCTCTCAATGCCAACATTTTACTATTATGTTATGTTACTAGTAACAATGGCCACAGTATTTTGAGATTTTGTAATGCGTTTGGAGTGCTGCTGATATGTGACTGTGACTTTAGCACAGCACCCACTTCACTGAAAGGATACCTGTCCTGCATCCAATTTATTTAAACAGCTTCCCTGTCCTAAAATATTGCACAGGATGTGACTGAAAAACATGTGAATCATTATGCAGTTTCTCACCATGTTTGCTGTCTCAAGGTCCATGTGCAACCCTAATGCATGACGACCTTTATTATTGGTCACACTCTAGACTTTTAATTTGTAACCTTTATTGAACCAGGACATCTTCTGAGATACATTATCTTTTACAGGAGAGACCTGGGCATGATGGCAGCATACACATAGTTACATAAGAACACACATAATTAATTTATAACATTCACCTATAGCACAATAAAACAGGACCTGAGAGGCAAGAACCTGACTATTTAAAAAGATTGCAATTGCTTTGCACCCTTTTCGTGAGCATGTATAATTTGCATATAGCTTCATTCATTCTATTTGTATTCTTTGGAGTTTAACTTGTGAAATATAAGCAGATTTATGATTTTCTATTTCAATTTGAGTCGACAAAACACAATTTATTTTAGTCCTATTTTTGTTGCATCCATTGAAGACGCAAAATGGTTTTTGTTCCAATTAAGTTAGTAAAGTTTAGGATTTACATTAAGACAGATTAATATTTTATTTAATGTTATGTGAATCTAGATGTCTATTGTTGCTTCAACATCCTGTGATTTTCCAAACATTTGACAGGATAGTGTCAGCATGTGTAAAAACAACAAATGGAGCTGCGTCACTTAACCATATTCTCTTCCTATGTCTCTTCCCAATTGCTGGAAGGAAAGGCTGAATGCATGAATGTGTATTTTTTGTACGTGCATTCACATACTCGACTTTACCTAGCAGTGAAGAGACCATGCTCAAACTCCATTAAACTTACAATTTGAAGCGAAATAGTACACCTTCAGCTACTGCAGACTTTGAGAATATTTGTAGTTCAGATGTCTGATTTGAACGTGTGTGTGTGCGTTGTCCAAGACAGTATGTTCCCATCAGTAAATGGGGTTTACGCTATAAATTCAGTGAGAAGCTAAGCTACATTGAAGTTCTCTCTTTTTTTTTTCTCCTTTTCGTAAAGCATGTATTAGGATCAAGGGACATTTGAAACTACTTAAAAATAAGCAGCTTATGCCTTTTTGTCAAGCAGGGTCTAATCAGGGTAATTTAAGCCATATGCTATATTCAGTGACTAGCTTAAAGTGTCAGCCATGACCAACTTAACAGAAAGTTAGGCTCAATGTTCCCCTGCTCCCGCACCTGCATGGCCCATGCACCTGTTGATAAGACTAAAGACAAAGGATGAAGGGCGTAGAAAGATTTCTACTTCAACAGCCATATTCATACTTGGAGGCTGCAGTTTTGAATCTGTATTACTGAAAAGCCACAGATAACATTTAAATAGATGAGCAATATATAACAATAATAGCAGGCATTTCCTTCTTTTAAGGACATTGTTTTCTTATATTAATTTAATGGTTTATGACACACAAGCATATAAAAGGCAAACAGAATAATAAAAAGTTATGTATTGAATGTACCTTCACTTGATGTTTATTTTTCCTCAGTCATTGTTTATTCCCATGGTGTTTCTGGCACAGTGTGAAACCATAATAAGCGTGCGTTGCAACTGAGCTGGCTTCTCTCTCATTTTCCCTGTTATTTGTTTTGTATGTTGTTTTTCCACAATTCTTTCAGAGCCTCAGAATAATAATGCATTTGATTGTACCTGTAATTGAGTTGTCCTCCCTCTGTTTCTTTCTTCACATTTCCTTGGCATGTGGGTGTGTTTCTGTGTGCTTTTGCAAATGTGTGTGAACGTGTCTTGATACATGTGGGTGTTCGTCAGTGTCTGCAGAGAATCTGGAGAAGAGCCTCAGGCAGATGGAGAGGCAGCTGGTGCAGCTGGAGAGAGACCTGGAGACTTTCTCATCTCCCGATGACCCCAACGACATGTTCCTCACCAAAATGGCTATATCCTTTACACACGCATGCAGTCTGGGGCATTGTTCAATGAGTTTACTGTAATAACTCAAACAGGACAAAAGTTAGATTACTGGAACTGGCATTTATGTGTTGAAATTTAACAGTCTGGTGCTGCATCGGCTGGCTAAAAGGAAGGTTTCCATAGCTTAACACTTAACTGAACTTGTGGTATAAAGGGAAGGAACTCTCAAGTCTTTGGTTGATCAAACACCTAATTAAACACATTTATTTTACCTTTTGCATAATTAAACACTCAATGCTATGTTCCATTAGTTCCCATCCCCTTCAACCTGGACCTCCTGACCCCCACCGATTTCATGTGAGATGTTGTTTTGTAATGTACTTTGTAAAAGTGACTGTACCCCTGTCCCTCCAAATGTTTCATTACTTAATATGTTTTTAAAACAAAAAAAGAAAGGGACCCGTTGCCCTTTATATACAAAAGCTTTTCCACTGTCAGTGATGTGTGCAAGTCGGGAGTGGCATCCCATTCCATAGTCAAGGTTTTGTACCGGTACCCCTCTCAGCTCTTTTTTCAAAGGGTGCTTCACACTGACAGCAACTTCAAAATGAAGGTACGGGTTAGAGAGGGAGGTTTGGGACAAAGCATCCTTAGTCTTTCTGTCACTGTCACTCTCACAGCATCAGTTATTGGTGTATGTTCCTGGAGGCAGAATAGGAGCAATTCTCTGTTTTATTCAATTGTCAGTTGATGATCATTTAAAATCAGCGCTAATTCATAGACACATACATTCACAATTTCTCTCTCCCTGCCGTCTTTGGATACCCAGGTCTATTGTTGACAGCTGTCCATATCTGCTTGGCAGTAGTGTTAATTATTCACTGTCCTCTGAGGTAGTTCTACTGGACCAGGTTGACAGGCGTGTCTCAGACCAGGTGTGTAAGTGTGTGTTCAATAATACACCCTGTACCTAGCCTCCTTCATGTAGTTTTGATCAATAGCCTTGGGGCTCGGGCACTGATGGCTTGTGCTGTAGTTAGCAGAGGACTTGAGTGCAAAACAGAAAGGTTCGCTGAGAAGGGATTTGACAGCTCTGTCTTTCTCTGCTTTGCTTTCCAGTTCCAGGTACATTGCACAAAATGTCTTATCTTAGCAACATGGAATAAAAACTCCCATCAAATTTGAAAACAAAATCTCTATAATCTCAGTCTAGGCCTGTAATAAAATAAAATGTAGATAAAGTTACATAAGTTGAATGTCAAGGATCTAATTTTCAGCCATAGGTACCTAAAGTCAGCCTCACACACTCACTTATACTGTGTCACCAACATATATTTGATCAAAGTATTGTGTCTTACACTGCTCAGCTGTCGCATTCGCCCCAAGGCCATCCATTTGTAAAGCTCACACTGTGCTCATATTTTTGGGACTCGTTATCAACTTTTGTTGGCTGAGACAGCAGAATCCCATCACTACAGCTTTTATTGGGCGCCTAATTAATTGTCACAACCTGGAAATGAGTTCTGAGCATCATAAGCTGTAGAATGGTTTAAACATGTATCTGACAGCTTAGGTATGTGATTTTTGTGGAGCTTTTAAAATCAAGTAATAAGTATTTTATGAGTATTATTTTAAAGCTAAAAAGCTACTGACCTCCCTGGGCAAGACCCTGAACCCTAAAGTTGCCCCTTGGCGCCGCACGAGGGGCTCCCTCATATCTTTAATTTCCCCATTGAGGGACTAATAAAGAAGTAGTATTATATATTATTACTATTACAGTTTCAGAATTCTGAACTGATTCTGAACCCAATTACTCTGTTATTAATCTATACTACAAATGTGTGTTTTAATCAACATTGACAAGCCATGTTTGTATAATCAAGCTCTTCATAGTGGATGGACTACAATTTTGGTATCACACATTATTTGATACTGTTACTGAACATTACCTAGTTATATCTATGAAGAGTCCCAGTCTTCCAGGTCATAGGATACCTAAAAGTATTAGATTAAAGTCAAAGGCAAGGGGATTTTCTCTTTTATCCTGCTCCACTGCTCATCCTGAAGAAGCCTCTTGAAAGATGATACAATCACTTTAAACTTTTTCACACGGCGGCTTCACCTGCAGCTGATGAAGTTTGCTGGTGACAGTCAATGAAATCGACAGTCACCAGCTAAACATGTCACGCCTAGAGTGTCACATTGGTGACATTGACAATTCCATTCTCACTTCATGTGCCCCTCGAGTATACAGTCAACACTGGGCCACACCGCCTTCCTCTACCTGTGCGTGACGACTTGCCGGCCCCATCTTTCCACATTGAGTTTGGCTTTGATAATGACCATCAATGATAGAATATAATGTTTAGTTGAATTTATTAAAAACAATCTTTTATATTTAGTTTCAACAGAAAAGGTTTAATTGTATGTGTATTGTAAGTAGAACATTAATTCTTCAGAATGAGCTGCAGTGGTCCATACTGCTTTTTCTGGAATTGGGAAGAAGTCAGGAGAGGGAACAGGAGGAGGAATGATATTTTGCACCCCATGATACTTATCAACCATGGCTATTTCTTCTTTTCCCTCTCTCTTGCTTTCCATCACCAGCTCAGGCTTTAATCATGCCTCTTTCCCCCAGCTCCTGGCTTGGAAAGATATTACTAACAAGTCAATCCTGGGAGCAGCGCCTATTGAACAGCATTTAGCCAGCTGTGAATAGGTAGTCCCATCCCCACCCAGATTCAACTGAGGCCAGACATCAAATACATCTATCAATTGAGCTGTAGCGAAGAGGCACAATAGGTGCCAGAGAGGCTGACCACATAATCGTGATACCACACACAGACACTGTTGCTTATCTGCCATGAGGCAAGGATGTCAGGGTTATTTTCATAACATATGAAATTATTTTTGAACAGCAACTTCATTTTGAGTGTGGTGACTTACAGTAGGGTTAACTGTATTCCCTGGCAGTAGGCAGGAAGTGTATTAGTGCTTTTGCTTTCCCCCTCACTTTGCTCTGACACTGAGACCTCTGCTGTCCATGTTGACACAACCATTAACTATATGTCCGCATCCACACACACAAATGTGCTAACAGAGCAGAGCAGAGCTGCCATTTGCTTTTTCAATGCTCTTCATTCTCCCATGCTTGTCAGTTCTTGTGCAGACTACTGCACAGTTAATTGTAAAATCAGTAACATTTGGTAGATCTGTGTGTGTTGTAGGTTATATCCATGTCTGTGATGGCCAGCTCTTGACACTATATTTTGGATATTTTGAGGTGCAAGGACATGTTCACACAGTGGAATAACACTGATTTCTGGGGTTAAGCAGCCTAAAAATTCATAGCAGAGTATACTGGCCCAGAACCAGTGCAGAGAGTACAGTTAATTGAAAATGTCCTTATTTGCTGTGTTTACATTGATTTGTTACATTTGTACAAAAAAAAGAAATCTAAGATTTTCAGTAAATTACAGTGGCCAAGAGCATTGAAGTTAAATTAATGTAATGTAAAATTTTGAGTGCACAACAATTCTTTTCACAATATATTCTCGATTTCCCTTATTTTGTTTGTTATATTAGTTGGTATTGTGCATGTCTGATAAGCACACTTTGCCAGCAGCCAGACATGAGTCACAGATGCTGTAGGCTGCAGGGGGTCATAACAGTGAACAGTAGTAACCTGTCTGACAGTAGCAGAGCTCCTAATGCCAACATCACAGCTTACCACAGTGTGTTTTCCAGCTTCAGATCCTGATGGCAACAAGTGTGAATGCTTCCTGTTTTTTTGTTTTTTGTTTCTCTTCTCCATTTCCTGTACTGCTGTCAAGTTAGGGGAGTAGTATCCTGGCAACAGCATTTCATTAACACTTAATATGTGATGGATGTGTTGTTGACCTTGACTACAATGCTCACAGCTTCAGCAAGGTTGCACGGGAGCAGTACGGCAAGCTGGTGATAATGCACAACAATATGGAGACGCTGTATCAGAACGTGCTGGAGTACTTTGCCGTCGATGCCAAGAAGACCTCTGTGGAAGAGCTGTTCACTGATCTCAGCAACTTCCGTTCCATGTTCACTGTGAGTAATCTGTACTGTGGGTTGCCATAGCAGAATTAATACGTTGTGTTTAGTAGTTGTCTGGCATTGGTCATGCCGTACAATAAAATACTTCACATTGATAGCTGGTTCCAGTCAGGTGTTTTGATATTTGGTGGGCAAGACTGCATTTTGTTATAAACAGCCCTGAATATCAAAAAGCACAAGACAAGCGAAATGTTAGCTATAGAATGTTGTGTTGGGTTTGAGATGAGCTGCCATGAATCGCAAGTGGATGTTTGGAAACAGCTATAAACTTTTACTATTTTTATTCAATGGCTGTATCGAGACAGAACCTCATCTTCTTTTTGTGATTCTAACATCAGTGTCCTGTGATATAATGCAAAGCAGAACAGTGCCAGTCCTATACAGCCCAGTCCCACCCAGACATTTATGTCATCACTGAGCTCTGTGGCCTTATCAGTCTGATGCTACTGTGAGCTGTGGAGACCCACTGTGTTTAATCAGCAGGATTAGTGGCACAGGCCACTGGGCGCAATAGATTATAGTAGCTAATTAACCTACTAAAGTTCCTGCCCTGCCCCCAACTTAACATCTACCTCACACACAAATGGATTTCATGCCTCTTTGCCTTTTTTTCCTGCACATTTTAGTTAAGCTTTACATTTCCTTGTACGCCAAAGTACAAGGAAATGTACAATGCTTTGTCTGTGCATTTATGGTGGTAGTGTTTCGGTCCAGCCACTGACGGTTAAAATTCACCAGCCACTCAATAGTAAATCATTATTTTGTGTCTGAAATCTATTATATTCTTAATTATATTCCCAGCCTGGAAATGGTATAATTTGGTAAATGAAACAGAGTACATAGGTTCACACAGGAATCTCTCTTTCTCTGTTTGTCTCTCTGCTAAAGTCCCCTGTCTGCCTGAGTGACACTTATGTGTACTGTACACAAACCATGTATACTCTACACTAAGTCTGACTAGTTTGATGTCTGTAGTTGACTATTTTGACTGTCATGTCATGTTAAATTGTGCAGGATGAGTATAACATTTTGATACACAGTAACTATGTTTTAATAAACCTTTAGATGCCCAACCACTAAACTGTCACTCTGTAGAGGATCAGTATGTTATAAAATATAAGCCCGGCATGTGTTATTGGTAGAGATCGGATAAAGGAACTAGCTGTGAGGCATTACAGCAAGTACAGCATATAGAGTATATGTTGTTATCTTGAAGAAAAGGGACCCTGTCTGATTTGGGGCACATGTTTAATACATGAGCTACCTTACTTAAAGCTACATGTACAATATAGGACTCATTACCTTGAGGAACAACATGTTTTATTAGTCCTTCCCTCTCAGGTATTTATATGATCAGTTCACATCCTAACACTTAGTTGCCACATATCCTGATATGCTGCCTGCTGTATGTGGCACCCATCCTGAGACTGAAGTAACTACAGTATCTACAGTCTTCACAGGCTCGAAGAAGCACAGAGTCGGGACAAAAAAAAAGGGTTCCCAGATGTTTTGCTTTCATCCTGGCTGTTCCTTTGTTTCTTATTTTTCACCTATTCTATTGATCCCAGGACTTCTCTGTGCTGTGATTCTTTCACTTTAATAGCCACAGCCCAGTTCACCACCGGCAGTGTTCAGATATGAAACAGAGTGAATGATGCCAACCTCCGTATGTTCCATGCAGTAATTTAATGCCAATCGATAATGATAAGATTATATAACAAATCATATTGGCATGATAATGTTTCATATCGCAGCTGTATTCCCATTCATTTTAGCTCCATGGTTCAGGATTGAGTTTTGCAGCAGTGTTTATGTTCTGACCAAACATAACAGTTAATGACTCTGCCAGTGAAAGGTGAACAAGCCAAGTGTTATAAAGACTAGCATTATATGATCAAAACTCCCAAGGTAGCTATTTATTCCCCTGTGATAGGTCAAGATGTAAGCAGCTTACACCCTCAGCAATTCGTTCAAATGGTCACATCACACAGACATATCTTGGGAGAAGCCAAGGCTAGGTCAATGAACGTAGGCATACAGTAAATCCCAGCACCGTAACCTCTCGGTCAAACCTGTGTCAGCATTTACCCTGCTGTGCCAAGGCCCATGCTAATAGGTGCGGGCGGACCACTGCCTGAAGCGATCTGAGCCTTAAACGGTGTATGTTGCTCGCATAATGCGTGTGCTGTGTGCATGTTTGTTTGTGTTGGCAATTTTTTTATGGAGAAAGCTGCTTAGATTCTCCCCCCCCCCACACACACAGAGACGCACACACACGCTTGTACACACACATACAGCATGCTCAGTCACCCGTAGGAAGGAGACCCAGGGCGAGGCCGCACATCTGACAGGAATCCAATTGAGCGTGTCTAATGGCGGACATCCAGGAGAGGAGGAGGGGGAAGCGGACCTGCCGTGATGAAGGAGAGTGGAGGGCAATTTCCTCAGAGAGCCGGTTCTCGCTCGCTCTCTCTCCCACTCTCTCACCTCTTTTTCTTCTTCAGCTCAACATTAAAGTAGAAAGGAATGCTCTGTCAGAAGGCAAAAATCACATGACTCTTCATCTTTTGTAGTTTCAGTCTCTTCGTTACTATTTCTCAAAATGCATGTTCCTTCAGTTCTCCTTATTTGTCAGTATTTAGATAAATCTTGCCTTCAATGTTGAATTGAGTTTTAAAACCAAACAAAACCTGCCCTGCCTGTGCTTGAAATTTTTGTTTTTTAATTATTCTCATGTTGTTAATTGCTTCTGTGATTTAAGAGGACAGCTTGGCGTTTGTGCTGGCTGTGATCATAACATTTTCCGTGTAACCAGGATGTTTTTTCTTTAGCTGCTCTTTTTCCTGTTAGATTCTCTTTGTGAAGTTTAAGAGTAATCCTCTCTTAAACAGGCCCACTTGTTCTATTGACCCGTTATTGACTAATCATTGTTTTCCCGGGCTGCTGGCAGCAGTAAAGGGTCCGGTTTTAAGTAATATGTTATCTTGCCTCTACAGACTTACATTGTGGATCTGCATAGCCATATTATTGAAACCAGCTGCTATTGATTTTTAGCCATACTAGTGGTATGGGCCTAGGAATGGCAATGTCGGTTGGTTGGTTGTTCGGTCCAGACTGAAATAACTAAAAAACCTTTGGATGGATTGTCGTGACAATTTGTACAGGTAAGAGGATGAATCCGACTTTTCCTTTAGCACCACTGTACCAAACTATTTCTTCACAAAGCCACTAACATGGCTGTAGACTTCTGTTTAATTAAACGATGTAAAACCTTAAATCAAACTTACATGGTCTGTATTATTGTTGGCCTATATTTGTTAATATCACAGTACAGTTTTCAACTGAATCAAATGTTTGTAGGACATCTCATTGTTTAGGAAAGACAAACTAATCATACATCTTTGTACAGCAGATGTTTAGTTTTAAGAATATGTGTTCAGTCGACAGTCACTGACAAGATCGCTGTCTGTATGAAACTGGAATGTGGTGACAGCTCTGTTTGGTTGTTGCAAGTATGTTTGTTTTCTCTTTTAGTAACTGGATTTTACCTTTTACTGAGAGCTGCTTAATAGTGAAGAGGGAAAGGGGTGTCAGAGTTTTGACTAAGTTCACATTAGGCACCCATCACGGCTTGCTTATTGAAAATGTATTATCTGTCAGTACTCGTGTCCTTCCCTTTTCTTTTTCCTCATTCTCTCTGCCTGCGATTTACCAGATTGAATGTCCATTAAGAATATAGTCATTTGTGAATGAGTTGTTGCCACGAGCAACCGACAGTTTCATTCCATCAAATCAAAGTTAATTTGGTGGAAGAGGTTGGTTTCATTTAAGAATAGTAGTTTAAAAATAGAGCTCTGAACAGCTTTAGTGTGGCTCAGTCATTTGGTATTCATCTCCCCCTTCTTCCTCAGCACTCTTTCTATAAACCTGCTGAGTGGTACACATCAGTGTCGTTAGCTGCCTTCGTCTTTATATGTGAGTGAGTTTGGATAAATGTTGTTTAAAGTATATGTCTGCTAAGCTGCCAATAAACCACAATCGCCTTGTGGTATGGCTATATATATATATATATGAAGAAAAAAAATTCTCCGGTGGAAGGTCAGTGTGCAGACATGGAGCGTCTATTGGACAGGATACACCGGTGGGCTTGACTGCTCATATGCAGCCGTACTCAACCACATGCAACCATAGAGAACACAGGAGTCAAGCATATGCTGAGTCGTATCAAACTGAATATTGTCTACACCCCTATTATTAGTAATTCAGAGAGTTTATTTGAGTTGCAAGTGGCTTGTTGATGCTGACTCGACTACATTGATTTGTTTTGAATTCCAGTTGACTATATCATTTCCAACAATGGTCACTTGTATGTGAATTTAATAAGAGGCTGTCGGTGAGCTTCAATAAATGGCTGCCCCACTTTATTGTTCCACTGTAGATTTCCACAGTTTCCCAGAGTTCTCGTAGCTTGTGTTTTTGTGTACGTCCATTCGTGTTGGTTTGGCATTACTATTCTCCCACTGACCTGCCTGTCAAGCCGGGCTGTGTGAATAACACAAGAGAAGTGGAGACGAAGAGGAGGAGTCGGGTGTTAGATAAAAGCCAAGACTCTCTTGCTTTAAGTGACTGACTATTGATCAGGATGGCAATCATGCTAGCACTCTGTTAAATCATATGGAGTCTGTCATTTGGCTGTGGCATTACTGAGCGATTGTCATCATCGTATGAGTTTAACAACCCTTTGGCACAGGGATTATAGGGCCCGTATCCACAGTGGTTGATGTACAGTAGATAGTATACCTATAAAATAAGTCTTCATAGACAGGCAGAATGGAATTAATGACATTTTTTGACAACTTTAGGAGTTGGTTACATTGGCTTGTGCAAATGTCAATAATATTAAAAGACATTCCTCTCGCAGGACATAATAGCTAATGTTGCTTGCCTGCAGTGTCAGTGAATGCTGTACAAGCCCAGTCTCAAGATTTTGTATATGAACAGAGAATGGCATGCAGTGCTACAAGCTCCACCCCAATCAGAATGTAATTAATTTAGAAGACGGGACTATGGCCCACAAACTAAAACTTGTCTGTGGTTGAAATGCACTTATTCAGTTTCCCCACATTTTATTGTTTTGCTCTACAGAGACGCCTGACAAAATAAGAAAAATGAATGATTGCTACTCTGATTGGAGTTGAGCGTCGTCAGCGTTTTCTGGAAATAAGAACAGTAGGAGTTCCTGCTTCAGAGGATGATGTAGTCAAACTATACTATCCCCTGAAAAGAGAAATGGAACCCTACATACAGTAATGTCATCTTATTATTTACTATATTTTAATACTAGAATATTTGTTTTAAATGTTTCTGTCAGAATAATGAAATTAAAACCTAAGATCAGCATCAAAGCATATTAGTTACCCACCATGAACTCCATAGAGAGGGCCCCCGACCACTTAAATTAATTAAATCAAAAGTATATATATATATATATATATAAACCTAATAAAAATTAAAACCACCACTGCAACAGTTTCCAAAATGTGTGGGCACTGTAAAAAAAAAAAAAAATGCATAAAGTTGCTGTTCCTAATATGAATTGAAATGTGTAATGTTACATTAATCACCACCTTGTTCATGAGTAAATAAAAAGCATACTATTGCTGTTTCAAACAAGTGTGCAATCACGTGGAATAAGTATGTAATTAGGAAAACACAATCGCAAACAGCAGTGATACCACTTCTAATAAATATAATGGATGGGGAGCGCAAGCCGGTTGCGCTGCATCAAGTCTGCTGATGCTGGCATATGGCAAGCCAGAGGGATCAAATATCGTCAGCTGTAAATTACAGCGTCCTGATGGTTTTACGCCATTTTTATTTACAACGCTACATCTTTTTGCCGTTACATTTTAAAACGCAGCTTTTTACACGCATTAAAACCTGTCCAAGACACTGTTTTTTTGTATGGTAATGAGCCCTTCTCCTTGTTTTACACAGCCAGTTCAGAGTTTTTGTAACCAATCGGTGAAGAGTGAAGCCAGACCAAAGCAACGCGTCGATGAAAAGAAGCTCATAGTACCTTATTACCCCACTAGAGTGCTGCGCTCCCAGAATGCAGGGCTCCTTGTGGTTCCTAGAGTCTCTAAAAGCAGAATGGGAGCCAGAGCCTTCAGCTATCAAGCTCCTCTCCTGTGAAACCAACTTAGCAGTCTGTGTACGGGAGGCAGACCCCCTCCTCACATTTAAGAGTAGGCTTAAGACTTTCCTCTTTGATAAAGCTTATAGCAAGGTTGACTCAGGTGAGCCCTGAGACACCACTCAGTTATGCTGCTTTAGGCCTAGACTGCCGA
>JAVQJF010113228.1:0-14760 GCA_036023855.1 Gadopsis marmoratus
ACACACACACACACACACACACACACACACACACACACACACACACATACACACTCACACACAAATACACACACACACTACTCTGTTGCTTCACTTGAATCACAGACACATTCAGTCACACTCACATTTCACACACTCCCACACACACACCTGAGAAAAAGACAAACTACTTTGGGAATTTATGGCTTTGTGCTGATTTCTGTGATGATTGTGAAACAGGATTTGAAGATAAAAATGCCTCACAAATGAAAACCATGCCAATAACGACCACATATGATTATGCAACTGCAGCATTTGTTTTTTTTTTCTGTTGTGTATTTTGTCGAGCACAGGCTTCCATAGAATACTCATGATATATACTATAAATGTCTGTGAATCCTGTTTTTCTGACTCACCGCCCTGAACAGTTGCCACGTCTTTTCCGTCTCTTTCTTCCTCTCCCACGTCCTTTCCCACTCTCTTGTTCTGCTCCCACCACAGGTGGTGAGTGCATTCATTTTCACTTGTGTGGGGGTGCTGGCTGTAAGGCTGTGATTTCTGACTGTGTATGTGAGAGGGGGGGGAGGGGGAGGGGGGGGGGGGTTAGGGATGCAATTTGAGTCGATTTCCTTGCCATGCATTTCACCTCACTGTGTGGGCTGGAGGCTCTGTACATATGGCTGAAGAATGCATGCATACATGTACACATTCGAATACCTTAACATCAGTGTGTAATCCCGCTAGCAATGATGTTTATGTACCGGTATTACTAAATGGTTTGCCTAATAGGAAACTGGTGGCGCACAAGCCATAACAAGGTGGTCAGGGTGGACCGTAGAACAGGGTTTGTGTTCTACGCATCACATGTGTTTCGGTTTAGGAAACTTAAACATTTCACTTGAGGTTAAGGATAGATATTGGTTTTGGTTAAATATTGAGAAATACTGAGATATGTGGAAATATAAACATGCCCTGTCTCTTGTCACTGTTGATGTTTCAATATGAAACCAAGACGAAGATCATTGAATGACCTTTTAAGCTTTAAGTGCTTTGACCTAAACTAACCATAGGAAGAATTTGGAAATATAATCCAGGCAGAATTAGTTTTCTTTCCAAATGTGTTTGCTGTTGCACCATCTAGATCTGCCAACATAATATGCATATTGACCAATAACATTGCTGGAAAAATCGAGATAACAGAACAGTTATTAACACCAGGTGTGAATGCAAAGGCCCATGATAAGATGTCATTATGCATGTTAAAGTACAGGTTCACATTGTTTAATGTCTATCTTAATGTTGTTGTTGTTATTGTGTTATTGGACGCGGAAATTGTTCTTTCTGTCCATACTGGTCGTAAAGTGATTTCAGTGTAAGTAAGTTTTCAAGTGTGTAAACATTTCTCATAAAGCACCACTGAGTGGGATTTAATCAAATCAAGTGCGTATCTTCCAGAGTTTTGGTCATTTTAGTGCAAAATTCCCCTTTTCTGTTAGCAAAATAAGGAACAGTAACAACAAAGGGGAATGCTGGACTAAAGGCTTTGGAAGATTCCCACTTCATTTGATTAAATGCAACTGCTTTGTGTTCATGTTTACACTGGCACTCTTGCAAACGATTCTAGCTCAAATTTTACGAAAGGCTTTTGCAGAAGAGGTCAGCGCGTGGAATCAATTTACAAGTTGGATAGTGGTGGTGATGCTAACGTTAGATTTTTACACTTCAAAAATCATAATAAGTAATATAAATATAATAATAAAAATCATTGCCCTTATTAGCCTGGTCTGGTTTTACATAAGAGCAAACCAGTCCAGCTTTGGTTTTACAAATTGTTTTACGATACATTGATTAGATCTGTTTTTAAAAAAAATTTTTTGGGGAATTTGCCTGAATTTAGACAAAAAATACAAATGAAACATGTGTTTAAAGAAACAACAGTTTAAACGCCAGTTCACTCAATCTTCCACTGCATCACTGCTAAAAGCCGACTGCAGTCCAGTAAAGGCTTCTAGCCACTTTGAAAAGCTTGGCCTGTAAAATCCTGTTTTTGATCTCGACAGTCGAGAGCTTTTGCTGTGAAGGAGAAGTGATGCAGGGCGCTCCACCTCTCTCCTCTCCATTTCTCTCCTCGGTCCATTTCAGCGGGGAGGCAAAGGTTTTTTACTACCTGACAGCCGCCTGATTTCATCTCTCTTTTATAGCACCGTGAGACGAAATGGAGAGCAAAATGATGAGGCTTTTCTCTCTCTTCTCTCACAGAGACGGCCTTTCATGGTTTCATCTTCCTCTTCCCATTGTCAGCAGTCACACCCCTCCACATCTTTCTTTTCCGTGCATCCCCTCGTCAGTGGCAGCTCCTATAAGCGCATCCATTGGGCTGAACCAAGTAGCCTGAAGAGAAACAGAGAGGAGTTTCTGTTTTGTTTTTAAAAAGAGAGCAGCAGATAAAAAACTGTGAAGCGCTCTCTTTTCTCTCTAACCAAGTGCTTGCGGAGAGCAGTGGGAGATTAAAGGGAGCTTGTGTAGATGCAGAGAGCGCAGCTCCCAGAGGTCATTTGGGTTCCTTTGATAGCGTTCGGGCCTCGCTCCATCTTCTGACCTGTCCTTAAGATGAGACGCTTTCATCAGTCTCCGCCGGACACAAGAGCCCACTCAGGATCAGGGACTCAAATTAGAGAAGGGCTTTGTGTGTGTGTGTGTGTTGAGTTTTCATATTGTTATGTATAATTCAATGCTTTTACTTTCCCTTGATCTTTGATCACACAGACTGCTGAGAACAATGCTTAAACTGGATTTTCTAAATTATTTGTTCAAAGGATTCAGGTAAGAAAGAAAGCAAAACAGAGGAGGGGGGGGCTTCCTGCTGCCGGCTAACAGTAACCTGACTGTATATACAGGAGGTGGCTGGAATAACAGAAACATATACAGAAAAAAGTATAGTGCAATCCAGTGGATCTGCGATAAATACTTCTCATAATGCTTCTCATGTTCACTTATTTGTCATGTCAGTAATGTGATGATGTTGATAATGATTGGGGTCTTATTAGCCACGACGTGTCCTTTCCTCATTTGTCACCCTCCTTTCACCTGACACTTTCTGAGAAAACAACTGACATCAGCCTTGACTTCCAGCGGTGAATTCAACATAACGATTTACTTTCAGTAACAGTTCCACCTGGTCGTTGGTCCATGGCCTTACTTTTCTCCATTGCTGTTCTTTGTTCATAGTATTTTCTGCAACTAAGCAACTAACTGCAGCGTAGACAATCTGCTTCCTGTTTACACCGGCACGCACATGCCCAGTGCACGTGAATATATGTTGTCAGCTGTGTGGTATGGACAGAGAATCACTGATGAAAACAATATGGGTGTGGACGGTGACAGAGAGCAGAAATGTGGCTCAAAAACACTGATAATCACGTTTTCATTTCATGGCACCTTTGAGAGGGAAACTGCGAAACACGAATCCTCACAGCGATCGCTTTAACTGCCAAGGTGAACATGGGGGTTAACAAGCTCAGCAAAGCAAATAATTGCTACAAATAAGTAATTAGCACAGTGGAGGGGTTCAGATAAAATGTGAAGGAGCACTAATTGAACATGATTAAAAACTTCCTTCCTTCCTCCTCCATCAATTGGAGCTGTAACGAGGACGTCCTCAGAGATAATCAGGATCACAGGGCAAAAGTGCCACTTCAGAGAGACTCAGAGGAAAACTGTTCAGTACAGCAAAACACAGCACGAGGAGTTTACTAAAAATACTGAGGAATGATTTCACGTAATCATGGGATGGTTTCGATATCATCCCCATGCAGCTTAGATGTTTTATCAACACTTATATTGTGAACAGGCTGCTGATACTCAGAAATCCACTGACAATTAACCGGCAATGTTGCATCTTTAAGTGACTTTTTGACTATTCTGTTGGTTTTCCAGCTGCTCGGATTGAGTGGTTGAGTCACACCATCATCAACAACCCCACCATTTTGACCACAGGCTGCTGTTTCCAGCCAAGACATGGAGTAAACTGGTGTTGGGTGAAGAAGGTTGCAGCAATTTATTTAGCAGCTAGAGATCGAGGTATTTTTCACAGGAGTTGGTTGGTGGAGACCAAAACGGAACTAAAAGGAGAGTATGGGACACAGGATAGCTTCAATGAGCCTTGTTTGTTTTAGCGGGTTAATGTTTGCCAACACACATGTTTTGTCTAAGTGCCTAAAATTCTCAATGTAAATGTAATACATGATAAATTATTATCTTCAGAAGTTGGCCTATATTAAGACTGCAACTAAAGATTATTTTCATTATAGGTAAATCTTAAACCAAAGAAATTAATTTTACTTTCACAGAAGGCAAAAAATCCCTTAACAAATATTCACATGCGAGAGGGTGGTAACAGTACATTTTGTAATTAAAAAAAAAGACTTAAAAATTATTGATTTATTATTAAAATAGTTCCTGATTCATTTTCTGTCAATCAGACAACTCTAGTTTACATGATGAACAGTTGTGTTGAACTGTTAGCAACATTTACACGTGTTGCCCTATTTATGTAAAGAAACTGTCTGGAGTTAATATAGCGTATATACATTTTGCAACAAGGCAACATGATTTGCATAATTATTTAAATTCAAGAATCCATTGTCACAGTCAGGTTCCATTAAACGAATCACTATTAAATTCTGCCACTCAGCAGCTTAAACTTCTATGTTTTTTAGTTTTTGACTGCCACTAAAGACGTTCCTGCCAGCAGTAATTATTTTGTCAAGTAGTTGTGCAGTAAGTTTTCAAGCCAGAAATAATTATTAAATCCATTAAGCACGTTGAGAAATCTTTTGAAACACCATTAAGTCTCTCATAGGACACCAAACATGAAACTATTTTGATTGGCAGGGAACATAAAAGCTCCACAAATACAAAGTACTAAGACGATCAAATTCCATGTCAGGTTCCACAGATCTGTTTAGTTAGTTGTGGTCAGAGAAAAACAAAAGCGATCAGTAATCCATTATATTATTCTAACTGCACCTAAAGATATGTATTATTATTATTCAGTATGTGTGCATAGTTTTAATTAACTGGAGGAGGCAGACACAGGTAGTACCATTGTGGGTTTAAAGAGCCTGAATTCTTTTGGGGTTTGTCTTGATGACATTAGAGATGTGACAGGTGGGCAGTGAAACCCTGACCCGTCATAATCACTGCAATTAATCACTACAGCCCTGTGTGTGTGTGTGTGTGTGTGTGTGTGTGTGTGTGTGTGTGAGGGAGAGAGAGAGCGCGACACAGCACAGTCTGTCTTCAGTTTTTATTTGGCCTCTGTGACCGCTGAGCTGATATATCAGCACAAGAAAACCTTAACAAACACTGAGTCTGCAATGTACTTGCACTGAGCGTCTATTCTGAGCTGCTGGAGGGTGTGTGTGTGTGTGTGTGTGTGTGTGTGTGTGTGTGAAGTTTCCAGATCCATTACTTAAATAAAAAGATGCAAATATTATCAGCAAAAATGTAAAATATCGAAAGTAAAAGTACTCATTATGCGGAAAAATGATGCATGTCAGTGTTAGTGGTGCATGAATGTGTATGATGCATTTTACCGCTGTAGATGTTTCTGGTTGAGCAAATTTTGACTCCTGGTATTTTATATACTGCTGCGTAGTATCATATCATATTTTATAAGCTCATTATAATATGTTTGCAGTGTTGCTCTCCTGTGAGAATGATGCCTTTTCCAGCTAATTCAAGGTATTTTAAATAGTTTTATTTAATTGAAGAAGTAGGAGAATTTTCTCAACCCGCTAAGGAATGCTTAATCCTCAAATTCAAAAACATCACATTTGGAGATACATGGTTTTCACTGGACAGGAAGGGTATGTCATACAAATGTAGTGGAGTAGAAGTATAAGTTTACCTCAGATTTGTGCTTAAGTGTGTGTATCTGTTTTTTTGTGCATGTGTGTAACG
This sequence comes from Gadopsis marmoratus, assembly GCA_036023855.1. Taxonomy (NCBI): domain Eukaryota; kingdom Metazoa; phylum Chordata; class Actinopteri; order Centrarchiformes; family Percichthyidae; genus Gadopsis; species Gadopsis marmoratus. Next base: position 5,944 of record JAVQJF010113228.1, read on the forward strand.
TTTCAGTCAGTCACACAACAAACCTGTTAAGGCCGGTGTTACTTGTATTACCTGAAAGTATACGTCTGTCCTCGTAGTCGGTATGTATCCTGCAGTTGAACTGTAACCCGACCCGGCTACTGACATGACGCCCATCAACAGACTCATCTCTGCCCGATGGCGGCTGGTCTGGGCTAAGTTTTTGCATGTTTTTACTTTGCACCTGCACTTTGTAACGCACGCGCATTTGAAGTGGAGTAACATTAATTTTCAATTCTTGCGAGAATGATGTCGTGTTTTTGCAAATGTAGAAACTAAGAAAGTTATTGTGGATTTAGTTCAGATGTTCTGCACTTTGTAACTTTATTTTACAAATAAAGATGAAATTAGTAAATTATTGCAAGTGCTCTTGATATGAATGGCATTTGCTTCCTGCTTTGAAACTAGAGCCAGAGTCCTTCACTGAATTGGACAAGGCGACAGAGGATGTGCTATTATGGTGACGTTTCTGAAGCAAGTTCCTTTTACGCGAACGTGCTTATACAACATTACTTAGTTTTAAGTTAAGGAATGAGGTGAAACAACTAACGTTTGAAAGAAAACAAAGAAAAAAAGAGGAGGAAGGGAAGGTTAGAGGAGGTCGTTGTAGAGAGGGAGAAGTGAAATGAAGCCGGAAGGGCTGACAGAGGAGCAGGGGGGAGCTTTGTGCCGTATGAACAGGTCATTTGTTTGGTTGGGTCACAGTGGTTAAAGGGCCAGAGGAAAGTGAGGTGCCAAGTTAATGTGACAGGCAAATGAGTGTGAGCCTGTTCCTGGGATTTCTATGGGCTTTATGCAAAGTGAGGGGAGAAAGGGGAAACTGCCCATTCAGTGTGGCACTCAGTGTGGCAGCAGAGCAGGAACAGGAATTCAAAGCAGTGGTCAAAACACCAGACTGAACATAATGCTGCTTTGAAAGCTGGATTTAGTCAGTGAGGCTAATCAAATCATAAGCCAACTCTGCCACTGATGATTATGTTTTGTACATGATGATGGATTGGCATTTATATTTATTTTTCCTTCCAATTAGCAATAAAAACATCAATGCACAAGAGCTATCCAGGAATACACGGTTTGCATAATTAGAAATGTCTTCATCTCTGCACACCGCCGCTTGCTTAACCACACTGACAATATGCAACAGCAAAATGAGCAAACAGTGGATTGACATCTTTAATTAAATGGCACACGTGAGTGAAAACACATTGTAGCTGCTTGCTGTTACATTATAACACAGGTATGAATAAAGCTTCCAAAGGGGCGCAGCAAATGCAGTGCTTTCATCAGATAAGACCAACCAGAGCTCTGTGTCTGTGTCTGTTTAATTCTGAGCTTCACGTTAGCATTCGCTTGGATATCTCCCTTGACTGAAAGGTGTGTTAGTGTGCACACACACACACACACACACACAGGAACAGATGTAAGCTCAGACACAGACATGTTGGACGTGCCCCGAATGCCTCCACTGGGAGACAACCAGGAGACATCCTGATCAGACGCATGAACAACCTCCGCTGGATCCGTTTTGACACAAAGGAGCAGCAGTTCTCCTGTCTGAGCACCCCCTGATATGACGCAAAGGAAAGTCCAGAGAGCTCTCTCTTTTTTTCTGACCACAGGTGAGGGTTGCGATGTGGATCAACTAGTAAACCAAGAGTTTTGCTTTTAAGGTCAGATATAGACTCACACATAACCAAATTCAACCAATCCACTCAAACTGTAAACCACCAAAGCTCATGTTGCGATTACAGCCCAGTTTTGAAAACAGCGCCCGCAATAACATCCATGCTGAAATAACGACCGGAATGTTCAGTTCTTTCTGAAACCTCCAATAAATCGCTGTTGGTGCTAAGTGGAGTGGATGCATGGAAGAATGGATCCCTCCACTTTCTGTTCATGGTAAACGCAAATTTTATATTATATTGACCATGTCCAATATGTTTGACATTCACAACACCAACTCTGCAACTATGAACTCTATTGAGTAACATGAACACACATGATTATTATTATTATTATTATAATTATTCATGGTTGTATTTAATATTTACTATTATTGACTCCCAAATACCCTGCAGGGGCGTTAAAGATATCCTCGAATTTGAAATCTTTCCCATCTCTACCATCAATTCAATGTGATGTGAACGTGACATTTCTGCGGAAAAAGTGGAAACAAAGGTTCACAGTAATGCTGCATTCCAGACAACTCTACACTCTAAAATCACCGACCTCCTACTGGGAAAGTACAATGTAACATTGGAAATCCTATTTTTAAACTGTGCAAATCCATCTGCTTGTCATGATCTGTGTCTGCGTGAGTGTTTGTTTCCTGTTTTCTGTTACGTGTCCTGCGTACTTCTTGTTTTGTGGGTTACAGCTTCGTTCCTCCTGTGTTTGAGTCCGTGTCCTGTCTGACCTTTGCCCTTGTGTGTCCCTGGTTGTTGATTGGCTTCACCTGCTCCCAGTGTTCACCTGTTCTAGCTGTTACTGTCGTGTCTCCTTAGTCTGGTTCAGTTCCTTTGTCTCGTGTTGGTTTATTGTCAATGTGTCGTTGTGTCACTCGTTCATGTCATATATTAATCCAATATAAAATAAAATGTATAATGCCATGTGTTACCTACTGTGTTGTTTTCCCTCCTCTGTTTCATTAATATATGCATGTAGGCTGCACTGCTAACAGATCAACCGTGTGTACACTCGCCAATGAAACATCAGTTTGTCCCGGGCAGCCATATATTTTGTTTGCATCTGGCGTCGTGCACCTGGAATGCTTGGCGGTCTGAAGTTGGACACCTCAACTGGGAAATCCCCGACCTTCGACTTTGATTGGAGTGCAGCAGGAGAACCCCAGAAAGTACGCTAGCTCGTTAGCTAGCAAGCGCTAGTGACCGTTGCCGCCTTTAAATGATTGTTGCGATGTTGTGGAGATGTGAGGGTAAGTAATACAGAAATACTGCACCTTACAAAAATCTGGGCATCAGAACATTAATAAACTACCACAGCAGTTTGTTTAGTTTGTGAGAAGAATCGTCACAGCACACAGACAAACTGGCAGTTTCTAGAACTGCAGAAGCAAAAGCTCTTCCTCGCTCTCTCTCTCTCTCTCTCTCTCTCTCTCTCTCTCTCTCTCTCTCTCTCTGTGTGTGTGTGTGTGTGTTCTGTTTGAGTCTGAGTTTCTCTCTCTCTGTCACACTCACGCACACACAGCATACTCCCTCTCCCGACCTGTCTCACACATCATTACCCCTGTGAGGCGAGGAGACAACCCTAGCCAGGGGGGAGGAGGGGCGGCATCATGGGTAATGTCAGTAGGCACATGTCAAAAGTACAGCCTGTGTCCTGAAAAAAATACTGTGCGGTGTGACAGCAGTCCGCCTGCCGCTAACCCTGCACAGGCCCACCCCCCCCACACTCCATCCAGCCGACAGAGAAGCTTCCTGTGTTCGCCCTGAGGGAGAAGGAGAGCGAGAGCTAGCCAGCAGGGAGGGTCATCAGCACTACTCCGCTAGGATAAATGCTTTTCCTCTTGCAGTCTCACCTCGCTGCTCAGCTATTGTCCTCAGGAAGAGGGAAAAAGGGTTTTGTGTGTCAGAGAGAAGCAAAGTGTGTGTGTGTGTGTGTGTGTGGGTGTGTGTGGGTGTGTGTGTGTGGGTGTGTGTGGGTGTGTGGGTGTGTGTGTGTGGGTGTGTGTGGGTGGGTTGGGGTAGTTTACCACTCAAATACTCGACACACATGAATCACTTGACAAACCTCGCAACCCATCAACCTTTCTCTATCAATTCCCCGACTATGAATCAAATAACTGGCTTTTTAATGAGACCAGTCCAGCCGACGTAATTCACGCCTCACTACACTGCACGGCCAAACTTGTGTGGACAGTACAGAGCAATGGACATTAATCTGCGGCTCTAACAGCTTCAACTCTTGTGGTTTCAAGCTTTCCATAATATTGTTGGAACCTGGCTGCAGGGATTTGCACCCATTCAGCCACAAGAGCATTTTTGAGGTCGGGTGCCGATGTTGGTTCATCCCAAATGTGCAATGGGGTTGAGGTCAGGGCTCTCAGGCAGGCCAGTCAAGTTCTTCCACACCAAACTCAGAAAACCTTCTTATTGCATTGACATGTTGAGAGGAATTTGTTTTCTCCAAACACACTACTGTCTAAAATCCTACTGTATGCTGTAGCATTAAGATTTCCCTTCACTTGAACTAACAGGCCTCATCTAAACTGAGAAAATGCATAACGACACCCAGCAATTAAAACGAAACTGTAGGAGAAAGGAACGTAAATAGAAGAATATGAGTTTATGACATCTGGAAAAACGCAATGAATAATTATGAAAAAGCAGTTGAAGAAGCATGAGCAGCCGCCTTCTCTAATTTAATTTTAGAAAACCACTCTAATCCCAGAATTTTATTCAAAGTCATAGATTCTGTCATCACCCCCTCTGCCTGTCATTTTACTTATGCCTCACAAGAGCTGTGAGAAGTTTTTAAACTGTTTTGTTAATAAAGTCAAAGTGATACGGCAACAAACTACCCCCACATACCGTGTTTTAAATGCCAGTAGGGATATTCTGTGTCATTTTAGCAATTTTGAATCTGTTTCACTGTCTTTTTAATCTGAAATTATATCCCACATGAAGCCAACAACATGCAGCCTTGATATAATTCCAGCTAAATTTGGTGATTGACACAGTTGGGCCCAGCATTTTATTGATAATTAATAGCTCCTTGGCAGATGGCATTGTTCCAGCCAATTTTAAACATGCTGTGGTCCAACCTCTTTTAAAGAAACCTAAGCTGGATCCTTCTGTTCTTAGTAATTTTAGGCCAATTTTTGAACTTCCATTCTTATCAAAAGTTTTAGAAAAAGTGATTTCAACCCAACTTTTAGATTTTATGTGTCATAATAACATCTTTCAGTCTGGTTTTAGAGCTTTACATAGCACAGAAACAGCACTCCTTAAAGTAACAAATGATCTCCTTTTAGCAGCAGATAGGGGTGAGGGCACAACTTTAATACTTTTAGACTTGAGCGCTGCTTTTGATGCAGTAGATCATGCCATTTTAATTGACCGTCTCGAAAACTGGGTTGGCATAAAGGACACTGCACTTTCTTGGTTTTATTCTTATTTTCTAGAAAGAACCTATGCGGTCACCATAGGTAATTAATTGCTCATCGTCTACAACTCATATTGCCCGTGGTGTACCACAAGGTTAATTTTTAGGTCCCATTTTACTCTCTACCTACATGCTTCCACTCGGTTAAATCATCCAACGCCATAACGTTTCTTTTCATTGCTATGCAGACGACACACAGATATATATACCTTCCCCTGTGACCCGGTGCTATATAAATAAAGTTATTATTATTATAAAAACACATGAGTAAGTGTCCACATACTTTGTCCAAAATCAGATGAGTAAGTGTCCACATACTTTGTCCACATAGATAAAATGGATTCACACTAATTATCTATTTAAAAAATTACTACTCGACACACTGAAGCTAATTTGTTATAGTTGAAAAGCAGCTAACATGCTACGCTGTGTGTATTGTGGGCTGGGCCGAGGTGCAGACGTGTGTTTGGACAGAAAACAAAACCACAGCGTTTGACTGAGTGTGTAAATAGGCCCATCACTGAGCTAACACAGGGTAAGCAAGGACAAATAGTGCTGATTGCTGTGCTGCAGAAGGCTGATGTGGGATCAGCGGAGAAAAATGGAGAAAAGCTTAATTTTAGAGTGTGCTTGAATTTCCAGTTAAGTGCTTGAATGAGAGATTGGATCTGCTCACGCGACACTACAGTTTAATTAGTGAGATAAACTACAACTCCATCCTCTAAAACTTCAAAGAAGGATAAAGACTAACGAGGCTAGATATCTAATCTTTAATTCATTTACATTCCATGTTATGGTAAACATTACAATCTTTCATTTCTGTTTCCCCTTATTTTAACTGTATGTGGAACTAGTGGTAAAGATAATATGGTTTGCCTGATCAGGTCCTCACCACATGCTGACATACACTCATTAACATGCTGTTGAATGAATAGGTTATAGGCATAACACAGGTTATGTTATGTAATGTAGATTTATAGGTTATAGATTTTATGGTTTTAGCACAGATATCCAGTCATCATGTAACTTGAGACCGTTAAAGCTCCACCTGTAACACCCACTGACTACAGCTCCTAGCACCAACAGCATTATAAGACTCTATCTTAATATGAATGATTACAGTATGTGAATCATTTCCATGGGCATAAACACAAGATGGAAAAAAAACTCCAATACAAGATCTAAGATGGTAAACACGATGATTTTTGTTTGCAAACCAGTCTCGACTGATTGATGTACGATGATACTCGGTTAGCGCAAGAGCAGTTGTTTTACATTTCTACAGTAAACAAGACAAACTTAAATACATGTGATTTTGACAAAACTGTTGGCCATGTAGAGAAGGTGGAGCAAGGTTAAGGCCCTAATATTAGAGCTGCACCAATTAGTCGATTCATCCATGAGTAATTTGTCAAGCACAAATGTCCAACATTTGCTGGTTCCAATTGTGAGAATCTGCAGCTTTTCTTTGGCATTTGACAGTAAAGGAAGAGTCTTTGTGTTTTGGACTGTTGGTTCAAAGATGCAATTTGAAGCCACTTTGGTCTCTAAGATATTGTGATGAGCATTTTTCACAAATTTCTGAAATTTTACAGGCAAACGATTAATCATGAAAATTATCAGCAGATGTTTACACTAAATTGGGAGTTTGCATAGGCGGATGGGTTCACACATGTTCAGTCGACACGTACTCTGTGTGGATGCTCGCAGATGACAAAATGTACGTCCTTTCTGCAGAAAGTATAATTTGAGCTTTAAATTGTGGTGGATCGCAACAACACATGTCAATAAAGCATCGTCTTTAAATCCATCCACACACTCAGACATTAATCCAGCAAAGACAACAAGGTACATTAAAACTGATTATCTTTTACATTCAATCAATAAAGTTGTATTTGGCTTTAATGGAGCATGACTGTGACTCAGTTAAATACAATTACCCATACACAGAAATAAATAGCATTAAGCACTGAAAGTACATTGTTATTTTCCTCCAGCATATGTATGTCTGCATGCATGTCTGCATGTGTACAGCAAAATCATTACATGACTTGAATTACATTTGACAGCAAATTGCAAACTCGTGGTGTTTAAAAGAGAGTCTACTGAACATCATCTCATGTCAACACGTTCTTATCTCTGAGCCCTGTTTCTGTCACTCAAAATGCAAATGAATTCAAATCTGCCACTCAGCTCTAATTAAGAGGCAGTATCAGAAATAGCAACAAACTGAGACGTTTTAATGGTTTTCTGCGTCACAATAATGATTCACAATGTGAGAGCGGGATGATCACACATTCACACTAACGGAGAAACAAAAGAGTGAGAGCTGTTCAGATTTAGCTATGCAGAGAAAAAATATTACTAATTATTATGAATAATTATACAAGAAGAATCTAGTCTTCAGCTGGTATTACAGCTGGTGATTATCAAACTAACTTCAGCCTGGTTTTCAACTGGCAGCACCATCTGCTCTCCTTGTTCCCCCACCTGACTGTGACTGACTGAACCATTTGCTTCCACTTTCACCAACTTGTAAAACTCAGGTCCTCTTTTGTACTGGACGTGCTGCTCTGGTCAGTTACTGCAAAGTGAACATGGCCGGCATGTTTCCTTTCACACACAGCCAGACATACTAGGTAACATGCGTGTGGCCATGTGGTTGTGTGATGTAGTGTTTCTGCTCTGCTTCTCTGAAGGTTGATGTTGCCAAAATCTTCCAAAGCCGATGATAGTGGTAGCCTAACGTTCACTTTCTGCCATGTCTGTAGCTGCTGTGCAGAGTTACGGCACGATTAAATCAACGCTTTGCAAAATCGTCACTATTGTGATATGAAAAATCTTTATAATTAGCATTTAAGCTTTTGTTTAAAATGTCTATTCTTTAACGAACTCACATTAAAATAACAAAATTGTCCAAATTAGTGTGTTCAGTTCTGTTATTACAAATATTTGAGAAACATCTAAAATTCCCTGTTGACAATCAGTGAAGCTAAGTGATATTTTCTTCCCCACTGAAACAAACCAGTTGCAGTTTCAAAAAATGTCAAAACATCAGTTTACTGTTGTGCTGCTGATGCACCCATGTCCTCTTGAACATTACACTTAGACAGTGGTGACTGAGGAAAAGCCTTCATACAAAGCCTCTGTGAGCTTTATAAGAGGCACAGGTAATTGCCCTCATTTGTGCTACAGACAAAAGCCAATGTTCTGGCTGCTCTTAAGTAAACTGTTGAGTGTCAGTCAAGGATTCTTCAATGCTGTAGATTGTAAGGGTCTTTTTTTTCCCATGACAACTACCAATCTGAGGATATTATGAGTTTCCCCATTTAAAAACGCTTCTATAGACAGATTGCAGCTATTTTAATAAAGAACTATATGAAATAGAGGGTGGCTGTGGCTGAGGGGGTAGTGCGGTCGTCCATTAACCCTAGGGTTGGTGGTTTGATCCTAGCTCCCGCTGTCCGCATGTCAAAGTGTCCCTGGGCAAGACACTGAACCCCGAGTTGCCCCTGAGTGGAGGCCAGCATGGCAACTGTGTCCCCATCGGTGTATGACTGTGGTGTGTGTGTGTCCCCTAAATGTCTGTTTGTCTGCCCTGCGATTGACTGGCGACCAGTCCAGGGTGTTTCCTGCCTCTCGCCCAATGTTAGCTGGGATTGGCTCCAGCCCCCC
>JAVQJF010113250.1:0-36738 GCA_036023855.1 Gadopsis marmoratus
GCTGGATTAGCGTTACAACTTTAACGTTTGCCATCATAAGTCTGCTGTGGCAAGCCATGGGTTCGACCGTACTTGATCTCAACATACGCGTGCACAAGATACAAAAGGCCAAAAAAACAGTTCAACGTGTCATGAGAGAGAAAACACACACACACACACACAACAGCAGCCAGCTAGCATACAGCGTGCTAACGAGGACGGCGCTCTGTTGACAGTTACCCGAAGCAGAGTACCAGCTGCCGGCGTGACTTGCTTCTCTACACACCACTCGATTCGACATCTTGGTTCCCAAGCCGCCTATCTTGGTTTGCTTAGCTCGTTTTCGGGCGACAAAAAAGTGAAATTGCAAAAAGCCAGTATCCCCAACGCCTGCTAGCTAACGTGCTCGTAAAGACAAAGGGCAGTTCGACTGGAAAGACAGCTGGGCTAGCTGGCTCCCGAGCTCAGTGCTCCGTCAGCTGGCCGCGGTGTTGTTACCGGTTAGTAAGTTCGCCTGAGAGAGCCGCTAGCGTCACTTTGTTGGACAGTCTGGCGATGTTGTCATGCAAATTTGGAAAAGGGACAGGAATATTTGTGACGTGCCAATATTAGCCGCCAGGAGAGCAAAGACAAGACCAAAGGCTGTCAAGAGTCGGAACCAGAGTATTACTGGTTTGTCAGTCGAGCCAGGTAAGGGGCGTCTCGGAAGCTGTTATCACGATGACGTCAGAGGATTTCCATTGGTTGCGTCGTCTTCTTCTTCTGTGTATTTATTGGCGGGTCGCAAACCAATTTAACGGTGCATACCGCCATCTGCTGTATCGGAGCGTGCGTGATAAGTCAAAATAAAACACACCCAGTTACACCCTATTTCCTAGACCTGCTTGCATTTTGTATCCTATCATAAATGCATTCATAGCAAGTTTGAGATGGACTGTGGAGCCATACCAGCAAATGTTTTATAAATCAACAGAAGGATTTTGTATTGTATTCTGAAAGCAACGGGTAGCCAATGAAGGTTTTGGAGGACTGGAGATTAGTGGTCTGATCTTTTTGTCATTGTTAGTCCTCATGGGGCTGAGTTCTGGATAAGTTGCAGTCTGTGGATTGTTTTGTGTGGAAGACCCATAAACAGAGAAGTGCAGTAATCTAGCCAGCTACTAACGAATGCATGCATGAGTCCGTTTGGGGCAGCAAGTTCCTGATTCTGGAGATGTTTCCGAGTTGGAAAAAGGCATCCTTGGTGATGCAGCTGATATGATCTTTAAAGCTCAGGTCCCCATCCACTGTTGCTCCTGTGTTTTTAATATGGTCACTTGTTTTAAAAGGTCTGGACTCCAGGTGCTTGCAGACCAGCTGTCCCTGGGATTTAGCACCCACAACCAAAATGTCAGTTTTTTCCCTATTCAGCTGAAGGATATTTGCTGCCATCCAGTGGCTGATTTCTTCCATGCAGCTGACAAGCGAGTTTATGAGTTGGAAGTTGTCTGCGGTTAGTGAGATGAAAGGCAAGGCACTGACTGCCCTCCTGGCCATATGACCATCCATTTTTACATTTAAAAAAATAATCAGAATTGAAATGCTGAAGTTTGTCTGTCTGGGTCTTAAACGTTTATCATGATTTCTCGTGATTTAGTCAATTGTGGCACATTAGACTTGGCTGGATTGGTGGGGAAGCCTAGTTTAATAGAAAAAATAAATCAAACAAAAAAGTAAGGAAGTTTGCTGGTGAGGTGAAAGACAGCTGAGACAGTGTTCAGAGGCTGACAGTATCCATGACAACACACTGCCCCCTGGACCTTTGGTCCAAAGTAAACGCACTGACGTACTGCGTAGTTATTTTAAGGCCCCCAAAAACTACAAAGCAACAATGTTGTTGATAATAAGGTCATTTTAAAACCACGGTGTACCAGTACTGTACTTATCAAGTAGCTACAGAGGAACAGTTACGTTAGAGAGACCTGGAATTTTGGAAAAATTGCGCCTTTATTCTGAAAATCCAAGCGACGTTGTTTTTCGTCAGCGGAGCGGAGCGGGAGGGCGGGGACTGTTGTGATGCGTCCGAACGCGATAGCGGAAGTTAGCGAGGAAGACCTTTATGTTGGGATGAGGCACCAGAATTACTGTAACATATGTGGGCAAAGGGTTTTCTAAGAAACCCCGGACTTGACTGACCCACTTCTAAATGCGATTTAAAAGAAGCTACGTTGTATCGCGCCCCCGACTTCCAGCCGACAACACGGTGACGCGAGAGTAAGTTGATGTCGGCCAAAATGAGCGCAGGTCAAAGCAAAGACTGCGGCGAAGTTATTAAAATCTACCACAAACAGGCGTTTGAGTTCATATCGAAGGCGTTGAGGATCGACGAGGATGACGCAGGTTTGTTTGTTGTGCTCATGAGTCACTCGGCCGATGTGTTGACAGCTCGAAACAAACGAACCCTTCCTCGTTGATAACAGGGGACAAGGAGCAGGCGGTGCAGTGGTACAGGAAAGGGATTGCCGAGCTTGAAAGGGGCATTGCGGTGGAGATCACGCTACAAGGTAACATGCAAACATGCATCCAGATGTGCACCGTGTTCACTGCCGACGTGCTTTTAGCCTTGTGCTGTTGTTCCGTTAGCAGGAGAGCAGCATGACCGAGCAAAGAGACTTCAAGATAAAATGGTCGCCAATCTCACCATGGCAAAAGACAGGCTGGCCCTCATACGTAGGTGGCACCTTGGTTCCCTGACATCTTAAAATTCAGACTCTGTTCTCTGGTTTCACCAAAATAATGTAGTTATCTAAGCTGACCGGGGGGATGCTGACGAATGACTGATGCTGTGCTTGTTTCACAGAGGCAACGCTGGCGTCTAAACGGAGAAGTGATCCCAAGAAGACCTCGGATTGTGTTCTTCCACAACCAAAGCCTGCACCTAAAAGCCAGCCTGCGGCGCGCGGCGCGTCCACAAACACCAGGCCCTCGGCTGCTGTCAGACCCCCATCCAGAGCCGCGGACGCAAAGGTGCAGAAGGTTAAAATGGCACGTGGTTGTCCAGTTGTATGCTTTTTCCCAAATGTCTGATGCTGATGAAGTGTGTAATGCCTTGTGGATGTTTGTGTTCCTGCTAAGGTGACCCCGCGGGAGGGGAAAGCTCAAAATGGAAAACCTGCAGCCGGGAAACAGCCGCCAAGGAAGGACATGAAAAACTTCAAGAATGTGGACAGCAAACTGGCCAATTTGATTCTGAATGAAGTTGTTGAGAGGTGCTTAGAACAAATGCTATTGCAACACCTGTACAGTTTGCTGTCAGTGGTATGCAAATGGTTTCTTTTTTTTTTAAAAACCCAGCTTGTTAAAGCAGCTTTCTATGTCCACTGCAGTGGAGCATCTGTGTCCTTTGACGACATTGCGGGACAGGAACTGGCCAAACAAGCACTCCAAGAGATCGTCATCCTCCCTGCCTTAAGACCAGAGGTGATCACTTACACACACACACGCGTCTGCGATTGCTTACTGTACTTATGCTTTTTGGACAATCACATTTCATCCCTTTTCACATGTCGCCATGTAGCTCTTTACTGGCCTGAGAGCTCCGGCACGTGGCTTGCTTCTGTTTGGCCCGCCTGGGAATGGGAAAACCATGCTGGTATGTTAAGTGCTCTTTCCAACAAACCGATTCATTAAGGTCACACTGTACGTTATAACTTGCATATAGCTGTTGATGGTCTTGGCTCAGTATTATCGACTGAATCGCGGCGTTTACTTCCTCTCGCAAGGCCAAAGCAGTCGCAGCCGAGTCAAACGCCAAATTCTTCAACATCAGCGCTGCCAGCTTGACCTCTAAATATGTAAGAAAATGCTTTTGGTGCTCGTTTATTTTGGGAGTAACTCTCCACGCTGTGCTAAGTTTAGTGTAGGTTTTATTGTTTTAACCTTTCCTGTCATCGCCGTTGCAGGTGGGAGAGGGAGAGAAGCTTGTACGAGCCCTGTTTGCAGTTGCCAGAGAATTACAGCCGTCTGTCATCTTTATCGGTGTGTATTATTACTCTGTTTATATCCTAAATGTGCTCCAAACATCAGTTTTCATCCCCTAAATTTCAGCTAAGAAATAAACCTTTTGATTTTGCTTCTATTTTCCTTTCAGATGAAGTTGACAGCCTGCTTTGTGAAAGGAGGGAGGGAGAACACGATGCCTCTCGTCGATTAAAAACCGAGTTCCTCCTTGAGTTTGATGGGGTAAGAGCAGCAGCTGGCGCTCTGCGGCCTCTGAAATTTGATCATGAACCAGCACCTGAGTGTTTTAAGACGCTGTTGTCTCAGAGAGCACTGGTGTTATTTTCACAACAGTGCTTCTTTGTTTCAGGTGCAGTCGGGAGGGGATGACAGGGTGCTTGTAATGGGAGCAACCAACAGGCCTCAGGAGCTGGATGAAGCAGTGCTGAGGTAAATGATGCAACTCCACATGCTGCACAATGATTCGGTCTTTCTTTTGTACAAGCTCGCTACAATTTCGCTCTTGTGTTCATCTTGCAGGCGCTTTGCAAAGAGGGTTTACGTGGCGTTGCCAGATGAGGAGGTATTTACTGCGGTACCATCGTCGCACGTCATTACAAAGATCAGTGTCTGTGTTAGATGAATGTGAACGGTGCGACGATTTTGAAGTTCGCTGAGTTTTAAGATGCAACTGTCGTCCCTCCAGACCCGATTCAAGCTGCTGGAGACTCTTTTGGCAAAGCAAGGGAAGCCGCTGAGCAAAAGTGAGCTGTCCTATGTTGCGAAGTGAGTTTCGTGTTGACACGCCATACAGCCCTTGCAGCATTATTTTCTGTGTTAACTTGCATTAATTCCTGGATGTGTAACTTGATAGAAAGACTGCAGGATATTCAGGAAGTGACCTCACGTCACTGGCCAAAGATGCTGCACTCGGGCCGATTAGAGGTAAGACGTCCTCCTCACATTGTTGTGTGGTTCGTGTATATTTCAGCCTCCATGATGAGCTAAATCGGCTTCTTTTTTTTTTTATGTGAAAATCCTCTCTTACAGAGTTGGAACCAGACCAAGTCCGAAGTATGGCTGCTAGTGAGGTAATGCTGTTAAAGTACTCACAATACAACATATATTTATTTTATGCCCATTTATCTACCATTATGTAACAGTATTTATCTGGCTAATAATGCTGCGTTGCCTGTATTCACAGATGCGTAACATCAAGAGGGCAGACTTTGAGGATTCCCTGAAGCGCATTAAGCCCAGTGTTAGCCCAGGGACTCTTAATATGTATACCAAATGGAACAATGATTTTGGTGACACGACAGCTTTTTGAACCTGATGGTTCATTTTCACTTGTAAAAATTAACCCTGGAAATAAAATGGCAGTTTTGCTCTACGGGTACAAAACGTCACTAAGACAAATGATGAACCAGGAACAAACCTTTGGTGGGTCAGTAAAGCTATAATGTATAAATATTACAATGTGGCAATTTGTGCATTTCCTGTTTTATGGGAAGAGTTTGCTAGTAAGATTTTTATAAGTTTCTTTACTGTATTACTACACTCTTAAAATACATCTCTTGGTACTTGAAATTTAATTATTTATTCTCAAGGATGTCCTGCAAAATCACAAGTGATCTCTCTTGCCTCAGGGGGGCGGCAAGTTTCCGTACATTCTGTCATAACCTCACTGATTTAGATTATTTTACTCCTCCAGTAGTTACCTGATATATACTGACATGCTGATGGTATTGATCAGTGCTCTCTGTACTTGTACACATAATAATTGGGAGAAGATTTTCCAGTTTGGGCGCTTTTTGTATTAGAACGTTTTTCCATTTGCAGATATACTAATACGTATAGACTTAAAGAATTGTTGTTCAAATTTTCTTTTTTGTCAAGAATTATGACCGTGTTGAAAAGTTTCATTGCGTAGAGCTGTAATATCCTCCCACTTTCCTCATGCATCAATAAAAGTTTTTACCTCTCCAAGAGCAAACATGTCACATCATTCCCTTTCACGATCATTCATATTAAGCCACTTTCACAAAATATTCTGGTTCTCAATAATAAGCATACAAATTACAAAAAAAATTATATATTATCAGTAACAATTACACACAAAAAGAGAACTAAAAATAAAATAAAAGTTTAATACTGTGACCTTTCAACACATTCTCTCATCAAATGCATTGGGTTTTCCCATTAAATCTAACAAGTCTCCAAATAAAAAAAAAATTCACTTGGGGTTTGTAATATGGAACGCAGGATACCAGCTCATTAAATCATCTTTCCAAGAGCAATACACTTATGGTAAAGGGACTTATCTAGCACTTTTCAGCCTTAACAGTTCCCAAAGCACGTTACAGATTGGTCTCATTCACACGCCGATGGTGACAGAGCTGCCATGCAAGGAGCAACTTCGGGTTCAGTGTCTTGCCCAAGGACACTTCCACATGTGAACAGAAGAAGCTGGGATTCACAGACGACCCACTCTATCTACCTCCTGAGCCACTGCCACCGTGAACTTTGCGTCTGCCTTTATCATTATTTATAATTTTTTGTTTTTTCATATTTTTGTTTAGGGCTGTAAGATTTGAGGCGTCCCTGAGAAGAAACAAACAATGTTCTGTAGATACATTTTGTGAATATTGTGGTCAAGGTTTCAACAACAGTCTTCCTAAAGAAGAACAAATGAATACAACGCGCATGTATGTTCTCACTCCTGATTTACAGGGTTAGTACAAAGTCCTTTCAAGGTTAGGAATATGCTTGAATTCAGATATACTCATTGAAAAATGCTTGATTTTCAACATAATCTGGTGTTTCATCATCGACCCAATCACTCATGTAAAGCATAAATCTTTTGATATTCAAAATGAAGCAATGCCATCATCATATTTGTTGTCTCCTGGCATTTATAGTAACAATTTAGATTATGATAAAGGCTTCCAGAGTCTGGAAATATTTGGTTTAGGTACCTTTAAAGTTCTTGAATTGTACTCTGAAAACGTTGTACAAACCCTGAATTTACATCTGTGACAAGACTTTGGAGTACTTGAGGTTCTTTGAGCAAAGCTTCTCTATATGCCTCACATCTGTAGGTAGATGGTGCTGCTGTTGTGTTTCTACCTGTTGCACAACTGCTTTCTGTGGCTCAAATGGCATCTACAATCAGCTGACAGTTTGCCAGAAACCACACGTGTGGAATGCAGGTAAATTGCTATTAATGAAAATAAAGTCCATGTTCTGCTGTGTTGACTCTCAGGTTGGATGATGGATTGCAGTTCTGGGTAAGTTTGATAGTTACACTTGTAGGAGCCTCGCTGTGTTCAAGTACATACATGTAGGTGCTTCAGAGCAACAGTCACAGTCTTGATAAGTGGAAGATACTTTATGCAACTGTGTGGTCAAGACCCCACAACTAGCCACCATCTTTCAACAAGGCTGGAGACTCAGCTCGGACAGAGGGTCACCAGCTGTCGGGGCATGGCAGAAGCTTGGTAGACGCTTGTGGTCAGGCACAGAAGTTTCTTCCAATGCACTCCAAAGTGTTCCACTGAAAATCTTAACTTCAATGCCACCTCTCTCCCAAAGGCCCTTCCTATGGTCATCTGGTGGTGTTGCCTGTGGTTTATGTGGCCCAGCAGCTGCATCGCCTCCTGCATATGCTTACATATTCTGCAATTAATTAAGGTTGTCCTCTGAGTTTTATTTCCACGCTGCTTGAAGTTGTCATGAGAAGAAATAAAAAAAAAAGAGCTCAACATGAAAAACACCCCGCTCCACAACAGCTGCAACCACACCTAAGACTACTCTCTTTTCCTCAGGGGAGAGATGTTGGATGGAGTGTGTTTTGTAACTTGTCATGACTGAAGAGCTTCTTTCATGGTTCCAGAAAGGAATGGAGAATGTTAGGGGCTAGGGGTTTAGGCCTCACCTTTTTTCTCTTAGTTACACTCCACTGAGCTCAAATGGCCTGTACGACGGACTCGTTGCAAGACCTTCTGATCATGTTGTATTCACACCTTCCACCGTGCATGTCTGAATATAAAACACACGCCCATAGGTGGTGGAATTAGCTAATCACCTCATATCAGCATTCTTACAAGTAATTACTTTTAAAATAACCTGTAATTACAGTAGAAAGCAATTATCATATTGACACGCTGTGCTTTAAATTTTCAAGTTGACAGAAGACAGAGCATTATTGAGGTGGTTTACAGCTTGTTGATTGACAGCTTCCCTCTTTGGTAGCGTGTCAGAGGCCTGCACCTCCACAGTGGCTCATTGATGCTTTCACTACTACATCCACTCAAGGGAAAACAGAGCAGGTGATCATTTGATATCTCCAGTGAAATAGCCCACCCTGTAGAGAGTAGAATAATAGTCAATACAGTGAGGACCTCTCACTGACTGAGCAAACAGTCTGAGTGTTTCTTCAAGTGGCCCATTATGAAAGCAGTGAGTGGATGGGAGGTTTTTTTTTAAAGTGAGTGCATGTGTCTCACATCAAGACTGTTGGCATTACTCTTTGGATTTGTGGAGGCATTAATTATGAACTTGACATTATTTGTCAGTTGTCCTGCCTTACAGTAGTAGCACATTCGATGCTAAAAGACACTACACTGACTGTGTGAACCGCCATGTTGGAGAGTGGCTGTGAGCTCTGCTGTCTTTCAGAAAAACATGTAATTGTAAATTGTGGAGCTGGTAGAGAGGGATTTCCTTCAAATTTTGTGATTTGGCCCTTATATCACCCTTGGTTAAAGGTGTTTTCAGGACTTGTGTTCAGGACACAGTGGAAAGCCTTAAGGGCTGAGTGTGTCCACTTTCCAGCACTGGCGGCTACTGTTCCACTTGCCTGCAAACCCAATACATGAGTTCATCTAGCGTGGAAGTGTTATCTTTCTCTCTCAGGGGAGGCTACAAGCCAAGACTAACCTTAAATCCATTGGCAACATCTGTCTTTTATGAGCAAATTTATTTTTCTTGCTCGCTGTTTATTTATGGTGTATCAGTGGGTGTGTGACAGTGGAGAAATGGGGTGTTGGTGTATAAATATATATTTATATATGCCTTCTTGCTCGCACGTATATGGAGTGGGGAAAACAAGATACATTTCAAATTCAAATGTCCTATCATATCATTAAAGAAAGTATTTTTAATGCTTACCTTCTGGTCCCCACTGCATATGCGCACGAGCAAGAAGGCGCGTTTTAGTATTTTTCCTTTTTTTCACCCACCAGTCGCAAAGATTTGACATCACACCAATGTGATTGGTCAGTTGCAATGATCATCCTGGAGCAACATTAATTACGATGTTGTAGGACCAACACCAACACAGCCATATCAGATCATGCATTAGACTTGACATCCGTCAGTGGAGCTTGCCAACACAACCCTAAAAAGATCTGTGTTCAGTTTCCCATCCGTATGTCCCTTTAGACAAAACATCAAATAGACTTGTTTAAATAAGTAAATAAATACCCTCCCCAGTTGATGCTAAGGGGACATTTTGGCAATGGACTGAGGTGGACATGCTGGGACGTGGGTTTGACACAGGGAGGGGCGATGCTGAGGGGAACAGTGCACTGTCAAGGTGAGCTGCAGGCTGCCCCGCGGTGCATTCCTTCAGCTCATGTGCAGCCAAAACATTTGATGAAAAGTGAAAAGGCTGCAAGGACTGAGCATTTTCACAAGAATAATGCTCTGTCTGTCTGTCATTCTGCTTTTCCCACTCCCCTTTATCTCTTTGTTGCCCTTCCCTCGGGTCATTCATGTGAGGACAGGAGTGTTGGTTCAGCTCCACCTCTGACCTCGGTCAGGTTCACTGTGCAGCAATTAAATAACCAATCCATTCCCATCTCACATGGTTAGTGTGGACCCTGCCCTCAGAGTGCAGGACTACTATTTAAAAAAAAGGTGATCTGATGATGATCAGGATATAGCAGATGACAGTAATATGTTATAGTCACTTGGCAAATGTCTTGAATTGACAGTGATGAACCTCAGCTGCACTTTTATGGAACACACACAGGACAGTGCTAAGAGTACTTATCACCTTTTTACAGCTACATTCATTTAAAGCACTAGAAGACCAGATTGAGCTCATCTGAGCTCATATTGTGACATTGTTCAGTCATAGACTGTGTCCAAATTTCACTTTAAATGTTCAATTTACTGTCCGCCATTGTATTTGAGTGTCCAAATTTTAAGTGTGATAATGTTTTCTACCATATAGTGGTGTATAAGTGGTGTCCATGGCATTTTCACTACTTTCTTCTAACAATCCCAAAAAAAAGATAAAAAAATACAAACATTGTACCGGAGACGAAAAGCCCAGCCTCCGGTAGATGGTACTACCGTTCAAGCCGACAGGTGTCTGTGGGAAAGAAACCCTCTGAATAATTTGTCTTAGAGTATTTCAGTTCTGAATGCGGGGCACTTCAGACATCATTACGTGTACCCATCACGACATGGTTGAAAATGATTGATGAAAAAGCGGCAAGGTTTCCTAAGCAGTCAGACCTCAAGAGATATTGTGCTGGTGAGAAAAACTCTCTTTTAGACATTCCCTCCTCCTCCTTCCCACCCACAGTACATTTAAAGCTGAAACAGCTGACAGACTGAAAAGCCATGTCTCTTCCTCTTACACCACCACCATCACCACCGCCTGCCAGGGGCCTGGATACTGATCAAAGTACCTCACTCCCGGGGTCTCCTTCTTCTCCAGCATCACCACCACTGGGGTCTCCAGCATCCTCACCATCAGGGTCTCCTTCTTCCTCTTCTTTATCATCACCACTGGGGTCTCCTTCTTCTTCATCCTCACCACCTCGCTCTCCCTGTAGATCAGAGACAGATGAAACAGACAATATAGCGTGTGATGTATGATACCCTACTGTGTAACTAATCAATAAAGTGGCTTGTGTCTTGCTGTTGTTTTCAAAAATACCCAGGGCAATAATGTCCGAGAAACATTTAATAAAAAATGTGTATTACAGCCCCTCTCATCCGGGTAGTTTTGGAGGAGTGGATCGACTCCGCAGAACCGTGCAGGATGAAACAAGGAAAAGAGTCAACTTTGAACGAGTCAAAGATTTTTTATCTGAGCCGGACGCTTATAATATGCGTAAGCCTGCCAGGATACATTTTGTTAGGAACAGAGTTTTTGTACCATGGCCCCTATATACATTTCAGGCAGGCTGTTGTGACATGCAGACCTATCCAAGGCATGTTTTACGAAGCAGAGTTGTTTAAAGTAATAAATATAGCCAAAGGCAAGACCTATGAAGTGGAAGAAATTTTGGACAAGTGTGTCATCAGGGGTGAAAAGCAGATGTTGGGGTCAAGGCTAGCAACCTGAAAGATTTATAAAAAAAATAGGGGACACACAATAGGGGACACCCCCCCCAAAGCACCCCCCAAGGTACTCACCGTAGTCTACTTGAGACAACCGAATGCTAGGATGGCAGTAAATTCCCACAGAGGAGAATCTGCAGAATGGTGAGTGTCCGTTAAATGACAAACTGTGAAGAAAAACCATACTACATTTCCCAAAAGTTTGAACAAATTTCAGAGGAAAATTTATGTTTTTTAAAGTTTTTGAAATGGTTAACGGTAGATATAGAAGACTATACCGTGGGCCATGGTTGCGAATCCTGTGTGTTATGAAGGCAGGACATTTGGTGGAAAATATCTGATCTGATTGGACGACCACAGTTCATGTTCACCATCTTAGTTTGTTAGCATGTTGACATTTGTTAATTAGCACTAAACACAAAGTGCAGATGAGGCTTATAGGAATGTTGTTATTTTTGCAGGTATTTACTTATAAATTAAAGTATTGAGCAAATTGTGATTTGGACCAATTGATGATGCTAGATGAATTGTCAGTGGATCACCAAGGTCATTATGCTTCAATGCCTTTCACGGCAACCATTAGTTGTCGAGATTTTTCATTCAGGACCAAAAATGTCAACCAAGAGGTGCAAGAGCAAAAGTCAGGCAATTACCAAAGTCAGTCAGATTCATCCTTTGGGGACTACGAATGTCTGTACAAAATATTATATTAATCCATTCGATATTTGATATTTCAGTCAGGACCAAAGAAGTGGACCAACCAAGTGATATTACCATTCCTGCAGCCACGCTGCTTATATGGCTAAAAACCGAACCTGATCACAGCAAACTGACTGAGTTGACTTAGAGAAGGACTATCAATCAGCAATCACTTCATCTTCTTGTTAATGGCTTTTTAAGTCTTTAGAATCAGGATCACACAGCTGCTCTTATTTGAGCAGTCTTTTGTATGTGGTGGAATAGGTATGTGCAAAGATTAAAGCAATTAAATGTAGGCCTTTTGAATATGATTACATTTGGCAAGTATTGAGAGAGTGAAGCAAAACACACATTCCTGTCTTGGCATTAGCAAAAGAACCAAAAGGACAGAAGCAGTTTGCAGACTCACAGCTTTGCAGTTCTGAACATGTATGCATGCACACTGTAAGTCTCCTGCTGCGATTCCAACAAAACATGCAAAGGAAGGTTGTTTATAGATGTGAAATAGGACATGTAAAACGACTTCTGTTCAATGAAACAAATGTCAACAAAACCAAAGAACAAGAAAATGTCTCTATAGAAGCTCAGACTTCTTACATTGGCCATTCCCTCATGATAGAAGCTAATGTTATTGTAATCACCGGTAGATAGTCATGTATACCTGTTTGTGTTTCTTAAACATTTGACCAAACATTAGCATCCATTTGTGCAGGACATCAAAATCTATCAAAGATGTCCTGCTGAAATGAGCCTACGAAGAGGTTTGGTTTCATCAGGATGTTTCAGGATAATGAAAGCAAACTGTCTTGGCCGCATTCCCAGTAACAGGCCTGGAGCTCTGTCATCTCTCTGTGTCCTACAGAATCTCACAGTGTCTCACAGCAACACTCACAACACACACACATCACGCATTTTGTGGCATTTTGTGGCATTTTGTGGCATTTTGTAGCATTTTGTAGATCTGTACTTTGTGGTACACTGTGTCACTTTGTGGCTCTGTGGGGTAACTTGAATTGATTAAGAATATTCCCTTAGGGTCAAAATCCGACTTTTTCATGCAAAGATATTTATATTTCTGACAACATTGGTTTGTGGAGTGAAGAACGTTGTAGTTGTAGATTACCAGGAATGGCTGCCGTGATAGAAACTCACAAGGCCTGTAAAATCTCACATGACCTGTAAAACAGAGGTCTCCGTATCCACAGCATCAGGCTATGAGGTGTCTGCTGGGGGATGGGATGGGGAATGGGGTCACCTGAGATGTTGGTTCGCAAATCTATCACATCATCTTCTCTGAAAAGACTGAACTTTTGGGTACAGTAAACATAGCCGGACGGAGTCAAGAAGCAAACTCAACTTTACACATATACAACTGTATATCAATAAGAATAAATGAATGAGGGCTGAGTGACAGGAAAAGCTGAATGTGGAAACTACTTCTAAACAGATGCCATGACCTCATGTGGAACAGGAAGAAAACCTGAGCTACTAAATGACTGCAGTGATTATTCGATGTTGTGATTTTGATATCACAGGGTAGCACAGCATCAAGGGTTATAAAGTTTAATATGCACCATTGCAGCATCCTGTGTAAATCACTGTATAATTAAAGTGTGAATTTACCCTCTGCAATGTGCCCAGTTTTACTACTGATAACTGGCATCATATTGCATAGCCATCCAAGCCTGGCAGCCACAGAGCTTGTTACCACAGTAAGAGGTGTATTTAAAAACCAAAAGCACATTAATAAGCATGAAAGAGGGAGCACTTATCATCACATAGTGTCATACGTGGCAGTTTTCTGTGATTATGAGCATTTTCAGAACATTGAATAGACTGTGAGTTGCGAGTTTCTGCTCATTGTCTGGCTGCAACTGTTTTGGTTCACTCTCACCGGTCTCAAAGCATCCTTTTTCGGATAAATCAGGCAGCGGTTTTCAGCAAAAATAAAAGCCCTAAAAACCCACTGTACGATACTCGCTCAACACCAAACAGCAGACAGACACAGTTAGAGAAAGGCTGGTAAACATAGTGGAGCATTTAGCAGCTAAAGAGACAGATATTTTTCTCAGGAGTTAGAGACCAAAAACAGAGATAAAAGAGAACGAATCTTGGATTTACATTCACCAGGTGGACAAAAACACGACAGCTGGATGTGTAAATAAGCAACTGCTTGCCAACAAATTTGAACATCAACTTGGTGATATGTCAGTTTTGTGTTTCCTCTGCCCCCTGTTGGCCATTCATCTGTTATTACAAGTTTAAGAAACTTCTGCAGCTACTTGGCTTTTATTTTGCATCCAAGCTCTAGTTGTTAGCATACTGCTAACGCTCTTCAACGTGCTGGGAGAGAGGAAGATATTAACTGTGATCAGATTAATAGCTGGGCTGATGTAATACCAGGAGGCATTATTTATGGGACCACTGCGATCCTCAAAGGATAAAGGATGAGTTCATTTATTGTATCCTTTCATCACTCAGATTTATGACGGCTCAGATTTTTATGTGGTGTTACTTTACTGATTAATGAGACAGGTACATTTTGAATAGATTTCAAAACAGACTGTAAAGAGAAATGGCTAGACTGATTTTAATTGAGACAGGAAAGATCAGAATTGTATCTATTTGATCTGTTGGCTCATCTGTTCTACCACAGACACTGTGTTTTAAGTGGAAGCCCAGATCTTGCCAGGTGTTCTACAGCTGGTTGTTGAACGCTTAAGTGAGTCACTATACAAACTGTCTGGTATGTTGTCCAGGTGGTCACAAAAGCGCTTCCTTTTAAGTGAGACCAGCCCTGGAAGGTTAATCGTTCACATATGGAAATGGACTAGAGAAAGTATCTGACAACACTCTCAGAAACTTGTTTCCCTGCATCCACCATGTACTCTGTTCATCTATCCAGCTTTTAACATCATCCACATTTATCACCTTTACCCAGTGCACCTGAGTTACATATTTATGCACATATCACTATTAGCCAGTACATTGTACTCTTATAGTGATCTAATAACACCAATTCACTATAATCTTCCATAATTATACCTCACAGTTAACAGTTGCATCCATTCATCTAAATATGGAGATTCTTTTGCACATCCTGTGTACATGCTGTGAATTATAGATCATTTGAATTGAGATTAAGCTGAATATATCCTACGGTTCTGATTATATTTGCATTGTCGTCACTACTTTCTATTTCTCTAGTGTCTATCTCTGGCACTGCAGTGACCCATTTTCTCCACAGGGATCAGTGAATCTTTGTGTGATCAATAAACAGCAATCAAAATGCATTGGGTTTTCCATGATGCAACTCCATGGCCTCATGATTTGCATGCTCTGATATCAATACCACTGCCATGTCTGTAGTGGTATTGATCATCCTCTCATCTATCACGCAGCAACAATGTGAATAAGCATTTGTCCAAACAGATTGACCTATTCCCTTTAATTACCTGTAATTATGAGTTTTAGTAATAACCTAACTGTGTCTGATATATATTCCAGTCCTATGTGACTCTCAGTGTGAATAAGCACATTGTGTAAAGGAATGGACTTTCTAATAGCATCAGTAGGATGATAAAATTGGTCTAGTGCATTTGCATTTCTATAATCTTCTACATCCTCTAAACATTTAGAGATACATCTGAAATTAGTAATTGATAACCAGAGGCTCTAAATGGGCCTTGAAGGGGCCACATTCAGTCAGCAGGTCAGTTTAAAAGTTATTTTTTTCCTTCTTAATTAGGCTCAAACAGGCAGGTGTCATGGGTCATCAACTGTAGCGAGAGTGTCATCTTTAAAGATAACAGGTTTTTGCTGAGGGAGAGGATAATGGTGCAGCCCACAAACCTCCTATAACACATGGGTCAACTCACCGACCCTGACAGGGCTTCAGGACAGCTGAGAACATCTATGTTGCTCACGGTGTCACACTTTTTAAGGAGACTTGAAATGCCTGTTTGATGGCACTTTGATCCTGACTGACAGCTTCAAGCTTGTTTTCTCCTTTCCACCATCGACAGCGGCGCCCATGTGTTGCAACACATCAGGGTGGGCTTCTCTCAAGATGTCCAAAGAGATCTGCAGCATGATAGGTTGTCAGTTTGTCAGTTGCTCCTGCAGGTCACTAATCTCCTCAATCCCCAGGAGGCCAGAGGAACGTATCAAGGGTCCAGTGTCAGTGCACTAACCTTTCACTCAGATCAAGGAGGCTGATGCTAAGAGCTAACCGTACTCTCTCCACTGTGTCAAGCAGGGCTACAGTTCCATCAGTTACTCCAGGTAAGTTTCAATGGAAGCAGAAGCCACAGTCTGTCAGACATCAAACAGTTGGCCAGGCAGGAATGGCGTCAATTAAAAAGCCAAGAAAATCTGTGACGGTATGAGTGTGTTTTAGTTCGCCTTTGGAAAAGATCCATGTTTTCTGTGTCTGATTGTGTCCATATCCCAACAGGATGTAGCGTTTTATTTGTGGATTTACATTTCCACATCCATATTTTGGCAAAATATCCCCTCATGTCAAAACTGATGTGCAGACCCCTTCGGGAATGGCGTGTATTCAACCCTCAATAAGAACTACTTACATAAGTTACCTGCTTAAACAAGCAGACTCTAGAGGAGAAATTGCAAACTGGACCCAGTGCCCAAATAAATGTTTGCATGTGGTTCAGGGCCAAAGATCTGGAGCCACAAAACCAATCCACATAGCTCGTTGACTCGACACAGAGCCTGCGTTCACTGGCTTTTAAATGCATACTGAACCATTCATCTATTCTTTTCCTATGGGGTTTATTATGGGGTTAAGCATTTCAGAGAACAATGTAGTCCCTTTTTCCTGAACATTATAGTTGCAGATAAGGCCAATAATATAAAGTGTTATTTTCCTGTGTTTCCAGCAAAACAAAGCTCTGTTACACCATGCACTTGTTTTTAAGTAATTATATTTTAAGCAGTAACCTCTGTTACTGCAGGCTCACTGTTGCTGTTGTTGAACTGTTTTGGTGCAGGGCGAAGAGAAAAAACAGTCCAGTCTTTGTACTTAAAGTCACTGCATGAACTGGGTTGACTGAGGAATTTCATAAACTTCCCAAATCTAAGAGCTGTACGTGAATCTCTGGAGTGGGGTTATCACAGCATTACATCAACAGACCCAATAACTCAAAGGAATGTAGACTTTCCTGTAGACTTTTCATGTGCAACATCATCTATGTACAGTATTAATGTATCATCAAACTTGCATGGCAACATGAAACGTTTTCCTCTGTTGAAATAACAACAAATGGTCCCACGTCTGTGAACCAATATTTCTCCTAAGATATTCAAACCCTTTGAGGAGGAGGTGTGAACATGCTGTGGGCAGGCAGAAGTGGTTTAGAGGGTTTTGTTACTGGACCAAAGCCATCTTCACCTGTATGCTAGATGGATGTTCCTTTCAATTAGTTGTCCGGTTTCTGTCTGAAAAGAAGCAAAAGTCTTTCTCTTTTTTCTTTTAAACTTTTTTTTACATCACATAATCTTATCTGTCTACCCACGTAGAGCTCATTTGATAGGTTTATAGGCAACATAAAGATTTTGACAAATTTCCTTGAGCAAACCTTGTCACAGATTTCCTCTTGACAACTGTAGGCCATGTTGGCCAAAATCTTGTGTCTTTAAATAGCTGTGAACTAAAAGGAAGTATAGAAACCTTTACTGCTGTGAAGGTCATACTTTACCAATATCATGCACAGATTGACCCAAAAAATGACAGGCAAGCCATTTACCTCCATACTGTGTGGAGCCTTCATACAAGCAGTCCCTGTGTCTCTCTTTTAGTGACAGGGAGAGAGAAAGTGCATAGACCTTTTTAAGCAGATCTCTCATTGGTCTCTTGACCTGGTGTGTCGTCCCTGAAGAGAGGCTTTGTTGCCCTCAGACAGCTCGTAGCATTTACCACACACCTCCATAATAGCATCTGTGTCTGTGATTTTCCATTTGGAAAATTGTGAGCTTTTAACCTCACATCCCAGGCTTCGCTCGACAGGGAGAGTAATCATCGTAAGCCTAATGATACAGTGGCCTACTGTGGCTGCACTGTGATCACCAAGCTTCACACACACGTGCCAAAGCATACAGGCGAGAGTTAATCTAATCTCCATGTCTTCCTGTAACACCTGAGCATTGTACAGTGTGCGGAACATGTCACTGCTTTGTGCTTAGCTTAGTAAACCTCATCTGACAAAATGTGTAAGTATGCACTTTTGCCAAAACAGAGCATAAATGTCGGGACGACTACGGACTGGTTGCAAGATCCTGCCTTTACACACTTGTCTCATGTCTGCTGTTGGCAGTGACAGATGTTTTTGTTGTACTTAGCACCTCCTGAATGCATGTTCTTCCTTGGCCTTTGACCTGTTAGCTTAGCGGCAGTGTAATCTCAGTAGCAGCTGTCCTTTACCACTTACACCACAACAAGTGCTGCTCTTGCTGTCTAATCTCCTCACTGTAAGAGGATGGCATTCCTATATACTGCAGGTGTGATCATTCAAGAACAATAATGCTATAACTTTCCATTAGCAACACTTGCCATGCAGTAAAGACTAGCACTTTACATCTGGCACTATTGGCTACAGGTGGCTATGACGTGCGGTGAGGTCTCTGTACGATGTCTCCCACAAACAACAACATTATCACATTATCCACTTCAACCATAAGACTCCCACCACAGAGGTATCAGAAAGCGTCCCTGTCTCTCTGGGATGCACACACAGGGATCGCTGCTGAGCTGAAGCTGTGTCGTATGAAGTCTCTGGGTGAAGGCAGGCATGAGCAATGACTGGGTTCAGTGTTTGCTGCTGGACGGGTGACAGTTGAGGTCAGAGGTTCACTTTCCCCACAGCTCCGTCACTCTCTCCGGACTGGCTTTCAGAGGCTCACTGAAAGGGTTTGGTTAGGAAGAGTCGGAACTGAGGCATCTGGCAGCAGCAGCCCTTCCCTCCACATCCTGACGGCCAGCAGAGCTGCTCTGCAGCGGCCAGAGGAGGGAAACAAGGTGCACACTGTGATCTAAACACAGACTGAGGCGGGTGGTTCAGGTTACCCCTTCGGTAGATGTGTTGCCACAGAGAAGCTCACTGTGAAGAGAAGGGTGGAGGAGGGGAGATGTGGTGCAATTGTAAGTTTACACAGAACAAAAGCATTGGGTTGGAAAAGATTGAACCAATATGTGTTAATGAAATCCCCAAACTCTCCTGTAATAAAATACTTGTTTCTGACTGTAATAACAAATCATATGGGAGGGTTCCATACACTCTTAAGAGTTCCAGATGCTCTCACACTGATATGAGAGCACAGCAAATTTGTCAGTGCACACATTAACTTACACTAATGTCATTATAATTCATACGATACTTCTAGCCTCAGTGCACATTTCAATGAATGAGCTCTACATTTTAGCTGTCTAGTCAGGCTGGTAGGACTAAAGTCATAACCTGCATGACCCTTTTCTAAATGGAAGTGATTAGTGAAAACTACAACATGTCTCTGGAGAGGAGGTGCTGGTTCATACTCGTTGATGCAGGACTTACAGTATGCAGAAAGTACAAAGGGATTATTTTTTAATGGTTAGGATGACGTAAATTGTTGCCAGACCATATACAGTACAGCTTGTACATCAACACTGTTACACACGGCCTCCATAATCAGACAATATAAAGTGACAGATGTTTCCCGGTGTTGGTCTGCAGGGCCTGTGTTTGAACAAACAGTATTGGTGAGGTTTGGAATAGACAGAGACAAATACGCTTATTGGATTTTTTGCAGAGTTAGATGAAAAGATGTTGCGATCTTTTGTGGAGTTATATGTCAGACCTTTCTTGATTCAATGCAGTACCTTTGTGGAGTCTTGCTGGCTGTAGGTTCATAGTATTTTATCTTGTAAAATATATATACATATAACTGTATAATTTTTGTAACCAAAGTATCAATCCTTGATTACCCGATAAAAAGCTGAGCTGAGCTAAACTAAAACTAATTTGATGTTGATTAATGATGATTTCATATGTCATAAAGATGGATTGTGCACTTAGGAGTGAATGATTTAGTTGGATAGAACATTTTCATCAATGTTTTTGTGGACTTTAAGATCCTCAGAATGTTGCAAATAGATTGGGTTGAAAGTCTGACATGCTGTATAACTATAATCCTTATTCTGTGTTTATGTGTTGGTGGAAAAGTTCTACATACTTCTTCCAAGTTGGCTGCTAAACAGGATTGCATTCACACAAAATATTCTTAGAAAACCACAGCAGGAAAATAAATGATAGGTATCAATTGCAGATGATGCAGTTTGTAATTTGATCAATTGTCCAGCATTGGCGAAGGGTTGGACTCTGCTGATGGCCTTAAGGTGTCTTTGTGTGAGACGACTCTTAAGACTTAAGCCGCATGAAACCCTTTCAAAAATTACTTCCATTAGTGGACTAGCTGACTAGACATTTTCCTGTTGGCCAGGATTTCCACCACAAATCTCTATCTGCTTAGTTGTTAAGAAATGAATAGGCTTACAGGTGCAATCATTTGGACAGCGAGTGGTGAGGTATTAGTGACTGTGTCTAAGCTGGATTTAAAATGAACTGGCCGGTCATTCCTACAGTAGTGTCTACTGAAAGAAGAAGAGAGCAGAGCTACTGTAAAGGACAGCAAGGATTCATGCCTTGGCATAGACACTTAGGCCA
Organism: Gadopsis marmoratus; assembly: GCA_036023855.1. NCBI lineage: Eukaryota > Metazoa > Chordata > Actinopteri > Centrarchiformes > Percichthyidae > Gadopsis > Gadopsis marmoratus. The sequence continues at coordinate 20,736 of JAVQJF010113250.1, forward strand.
TGGAAATAATGCTGAAGGGTTTTCCTGTGAAGGTGGTGACTATTCCATGGAGGAACAATAACATCAGTACTCTGCATACAGACCCTCCCCTGTCCGAACAAGGAGAGACCATCATTGGAGTCTACCTGTTAGTGTTGGGTAAGTCAGCCATCATATACTGGAAGATAATACAACTTGAAATGTAGGGTTCCAGTTTTTAATTTTGGAGTTGAAATATTTTAAATGAGAATGGCAATTTTAGCATTATTATCCATTGTATATTACACAACTGAAAAGCACCCTAAATTACAGTCTATGAACTACTGACAAAATGCTGAAATATTTCCTCCATTTCCAAAGGCCAGTCCATCGCTGACACAGACAGTTTGGTTTGTGTCACTGTGTGTCTGTTGAACACAATGATAGAGGTCAGGAACTAGGAACAGTACAATGCAACACATAACACTCTACTCTATCCTGTTCTGCTCTACTCTACTCTGCTCTACTCTTTTCTACTCTACTCTACTCTGCTCTACTCTTCTCTGCTATACTTTGTACTAAACTAGACTATACTGTCCTATATGATACATGTCTATACTAAACTTTAAAATGATGTGGTTCACTTTGCTACAATCCACTGTACAAAGTTTTACTCTATTATAATGTAATATAATACACACCTCTACTATACTAAACTAAAATCAGTTTAGTGTTGTTTGTGTATTGTAATGTACTATATAATACCTACCATAAATCTACTACTATACTATACTCTGTAGAGCTCTACTCTGTTCTACTCTACTTTACTATAAAATGATGTGGTCCGCATTTGTATACTATACTATACAATACAATACTATACTATGTTCTCCTCTTCTCCACTCTACTATACACACCTCTACTACTATAATGTACTATACAATACTCTATTTCATAAAAATACTATACTATGCCAAAAAATTGTGGTTTCCTAAGTTTTCACTAAATATACTTTATGTTTGTCTCTCTATAGGATGGTTGTCCTGGTTTGGAAACAGTTTAGTGATATTTGTCCTGTACAGACAGCGGGCCTTGCTTCAGGCAACAGATTTCCTCACTTTAAATCTTGCCATCTCTGATGCCAGCATCTCTGTATTTGGCTACTCCAGAGGGATCCTAGAAATATTTAATATCTTCAAGGATGATGGGTATTTGATCAACCGGGTCTGGACCTGCCAGGTAAAAGCCACACCAAGACAATACTTGATTTAAAATAATTTGATATAGTAATTTGTTTATTTATTAATAATATTCTATACAGTACATCCTATCATATTTCCCATCAAATCTTAAACTATGTTAGAATCTGCAGCATTAACAATTAGTCAAATCCAAGAAACATTGGTTTGAAATGGCGTTAATGTAATGGATGTGCAGAGTTGCAGAAAACACATGTGTATTCATCTGCTCTCTTAGGCTATTAAAAATTTAAAAATTAAAATTTTAAGGTTATTAAATTAATCTATGGAAATCTTACAGTAAAGTAAGCACGTGTGCGAGTGTGCATGTGTGTCTGTGTGTATGTGCAAGGGATTATGCTAGTGGGCATGTGGGCTGGAGGTTAAATCTGTAATAAGATTACCACTGTGGAATGGGGGAAATGGGGGGAATTTTTCAAGCAGCATGGCACCTGTCAACAACCAAACAGGAAACAAATAAGAGCTGCACAGTTCATGTCTATGTTTTCCTCCTCCCACAGTCTCAGCTTGAAATGAAATAGTTGTCATACTTTAGCGTGGAATTCATCCAGGATATTTTCCTTGCTCAAGGCTAGCTGTGGTGGAAACCGTGATATCCGTGCTGCAGCGAGTGAACGAAAACAAGCGGCTGTAACCAGCATTAACCCTCAAAATCTGAGTGGGAGAGACACTGGAAATTTAGAGTCTACTGCTCTTAGGTTTCAGTACAGCCACTGAGATCATTTAATCTCTCAGACATCCAATCTCAGGTTTTCAGGTGAAGGAGAAATATTGTGATAGCAGTACGCCCCTCTCATTTCACCTTCCCCTGAAAGGGGTGGGCCGAGAGACACCAGAAGTAAATAAAGGAAAAGTAAGAAGTAACAGAAATAGAGGAGGGAAGGAGACAGGTTTGTGAGAAGCATTAACAGATTACTGCATGGAGCATGATGGGACATGAACAGTTGCAAGCTGGGTCAGATACCTGTGTTTTACACCCTATGGGACAGGATATTATTGAATATGAGAGCCTTATGGAACCCTTTGATGTTGCAAAGGGGAATATAGAGAAAGCATTGGAAAAGAAGCCTTGTACAAGCCGTATAAAAAATCCTTCAAAACTCAGAACATATTTTCTTGTGAGCCAAGACAGAGATGAAACACTGTACTGCAAAGTGAGTTGGGACGATCAAGTCACATAATTTCAAGAAGCCGCTCTCTTAATGCACGTGGTCCTACATTCTTATAAAAACAGAAAATGGACAATAGACTAGTGCTGAATTAGACTCACAATTGCCTAGACGTTGGCAGTCCAGCTGAATGTGAGGATGGGGTGGAACGTGATGACAGTTCGGATTGGGACTAAAGAAGATCAAGAAAGTAATCAGTGAGAGACCTTAACTGATCCGTGTCACCTGGAAATGGCACAGCAGGGAGCTGGATGTTGCACAGTTGGAGCCAGACTGAAACACAGTAACATAATTCCCTTTAAGTAGAGCTGCGATTAAAAGATCATCTTCCCAAACAATGGAATGAATGCTAAAAAGCTTCATGGTGTAATGCATTTGTCAGTCACTGAGATTTATTGTGGACATCAAGGTAAAATCTATTAATAGATATAATGACAGTTGCTTTTTTTAAAGTCTGCAAGTTAAAAAGCCTGCAGCTCACATCAGAGGAAAGGCTCTGGGTCTGGCCCATATTGGCATAAAAGGCAGCAAGAGCTCTTCAGCTGTAGTGTCGCTATCTGATGAAGTCCAAAGCAAAGCAAACTCAACAGACAAAGGCCTGGAACATTTAGGCTATGGGGGCTCAATGACCACTCAGACATTTCATTCTTCACTAATCCCTCGCTCTGATTTCTTCCAGGTAGATGGATTCTTCACCTTGCTTTTTGGCCTTGCAAGCATCAACACCTTGACCGTTATCAGCATCACCAGATACATCAAGGGATGCCACCCACATAAAGGTCAGATCTAACCTCCATGAATTCAAGTGAAAGAACATAAAGAAAGCTTTCAGAACCAGCGTCGCTGCCTGCCTCACATTCCAGCAGCTCTTATCTGACAAAAAACTGTGTTTTTTCGGTGCTAATGAAACCTTATTACCGACTTCAGCTATGGAAATTACTACCAATTGTCGGCAGCAATTTCACTTACATTGGGCCAACATGTCATTAAGTTAATTTGAGGTGACATTTTCTGTTTTTGGGCGTAACTGATGCTGAAGAATGCTTTAATTATATGGAAATTAGGTTGAGCAACTGCCTGTGATAAGAGTTTGAACGGTGTTTTTGGTTGTTCATAGAACACAAATGATATACAAACCTGTGTGGGATTGTGTTTTTTTGATGGTACATGTGGGATATCATCAACTGTATTATATGCCAGAGTACAGCTGCAACTACTGCAAATGGCAAGAGACATTGAACTAAATCAGAAACTCAAATGTAATTTTAGTTCCAAATTAAATTAATTTAGGACAAAAAAACTTGGAGGTATCCAAGAAAGCGGAGTAACCCATATCAATAATGGCATTGTGTGTTGCCAATCCTCTCTCACAAACTATACTGCACTTATAGTATTGAAATAATATAATAAAAAGAGACGACTATTTTCTTTCTTCCCCTGAATATAAAGCTGTGTACTTTGTCAACAGAGGTTCTTTTCAGTTGCAGATGTTTGCAAAGGCTGTTAATATAAGAAAAGACCTCATTGTGTCAAAATGTCACAATGTTGACATTCATAAAAGTCAAGAATGTTGCATCTTTAAGTGCCTCTCACTTTTTCTGTCCTGCGTTTGCCAAAGTCATAAAATGTCACTTTTTCGAACAATCACACAATCTGTTCCGTAACTTGGGAGTATTGTGTTTTATTCATGTTATGTGTCCTTGTTGTGTGTTTTTACAGCTTACTGTATCAGCATGAACACCATTGCTGTAGCGCTCATCTGCATTTGGACTGGAGCGGTGTTTTGGGCTGTTGCACCACTGCTGGGTTGGGGCAGCTACACAGGTCTGTTCTCACACACTAACCTAACACAGAGAAAAAGGAATATAAGAATTTATTTTGAAAGTCTTGATCTGACCTCTGCATCTCATGTTCCTTAGATAGAGGTTATGGCACCTGTGAGGTGGACTGGTCCAAAGCCAATTACTCCACCATCTACAAGTCCTACATCATCTCCATCCTCATCTTTTGCTTTTTCATCCCTGTGATGATCATGCTCTTCTCCTACACCTCCATTATCAACACAGTGAAAAGCACCAACGCCATGTCAGCTGATGGTTTCATCACTTTCCGTCAAAGGAAGTTGGAGAAAGATGTCACAAGGGTAGGCAAATAGGAAAAAGAAGTTTATTTCTGAGGTTTTCATTGGAAATACTTGATTGGTAAAGTAAAATGAGACTCTTTAAAGCTTTACTTAAAAGTGCCCTGTGAGCAATAAACCTCCTCTCACGTTATTCCAGTCCTGACAAATGTTCCCTCATGTTCCTCTCTAGATTTCCATTGTAATCTGCACAGCTTTCATCATGGCCTGGTCGCCATATGCAGTGGTGTCTATGTGGTCAGCCTGGGGTTTCCACATGCCAAGCACAACCAGCATCTTCACCCGTCTCTTTGCCAAGTCTGCCAGCTTCTACAACCCGCTCATCTACTTCGGCATGAGCTCCAAGTTTCGCAAGGACGTCTCTGTGCTGCTTCCGTGCACACGAGAGTGCAGGGAGGTGGTGCGTCTGCAACAATTTAAAAACATCAAACCCAAGGCCGAGGCCGCGCCCCCACCTGCATCACTTCCTGCCCAGAAGCTGCAGGCAAAGTACACCATGGGAGAGCTGAACCAATCCGATCCTGACAGCGACACAGGGGTCAACAGCCCCCATCAGACTCCTCCATCAGACACACAGCAGGTCTTCCACATTAACCTGCCCTCCCACATTGAAACGGCAGAGTACTGGTGTGACAGGCTCTGAGGACTGTTTACAGTTTACCTGAAGCAGCACTTGCATCACAAGGGGAGATTGACAGTATCTTTTGTATTTTTTTGGTCTTACCCGTGTTTATAAACTGTACGTGTAACCAGTGTTAATAAATTATTAAGTGGGATTTCGCACCTGTTTTCATTTCCAGCTCCTACAACGGCGACCACTCAATCCACAATGGTAACAGCAACATGTAACATGGAGCAATGCATAACTTGCCTGAATCTCCGGCTGATGAAACGTGCAGTCAGTTATGTAGCGAGCCATGAGATGAACTGTCCTCAACTCAGCTGAAGCGTGTGATGGCACAAAATTCCACCGTTTCCTGTGCTGCCCCTGCGGGCACTCGTGACATCAGATCTCCCATACATCCCACGTTTCCTGCACTCTGTCAAGTACCATCTGCCTGCAGAAATGTGTCATTTCACATCTCCATTCACTGAAGAGTTATCATATCATTCTACCAGAATCAGCTCGGAGCAAAGAAGCACGATGGAAAACTGTGTGAAAACTCTTCCGTTTTTTCTGTTGACGCGCTTTCAAACCAAGGGCATTGAATGAAGAAATGAGCATCCCTGAAATAGCACCTGATCTTTTCTTTTTCTTTCTAACATCAACGGGCAATTATCTGCTTGAGCCGTGAAGGTTTAATCCCCAAAAAGGTTTCTCGGGGTGGTTTCTGCAAATACCATAACCACACGCACAATGAGCTCTTTTACAGCAGCCCTTAAGACCTCTAAATCATAACCATCCATATAGTGCACTATAACAGCGGCTTGTGTGCCAATCAGCATACACCAACAGGCTCTCTGTTAGAGCAGTTGAGGCTGACATATGACTGTGTGTGTGTGTGTGTGTTAGGAGGGGCTGTGGGGGGTGCACATGTTCTGTGTAGACCACAACTGCAGATAAAAGCCACAAACCCCAAAGTGGCAGTGGATGTGACTTGAAGTGTCTGTTTCACAACCATGTGTTGATTGGTTTACTTGCTGGAGGGGGAGCGAGAGTTTACAATCTCCTCTTGGTGGCTTTATTCCTCAGTCATATGATGGGATGGCACAACAGATAACCAGAATCATAGCTCGGTTTTCAAGCTATAAAAGACGCAGCCTGAAGCGAGTAGAGCAAATCTTCACCTTGGGCATGCTTCTTCTGTCCTAAAAGAGAAACTGTCAAACCAAACAAAAAAAGGGTGATTGCACTGCACTGTGCACTGAGGATGGCAGGTCTCTGCATCCTCTCCTGATGGTTACTGATCTTGTCCTGCCTGGATGAAGTGGGACGGGCAAAGAGGCGAAACTCTGGCCGTCCCGTTCTGCACTTTTAATGAGCGCTCCGATCATGCAGGAGTAAAAGTCCAGGTGGAGCAGTTCAGTGCTTTTACACACACACACACACACACACACACACACACACACACATACATACACGCGCGCGCCCGCCCGCCGGTCCAAAATTGCGTTTCAATGAAAGAGTAAGGATTCGGGAGAAACCGCGCAGGGAAAAGCTTGTTTCTTTAACGCCCGGAGGACTATTTTACCTTCTCAGGTAAGTCCACCTTCACTGCTTCACGGAGATGAGGACTTGGAAGAGGGAGCAACACCTTCAGCTCCACATATGACCTGGCGATGTTGTGTTTGCTGCTGCGTGGCAGGAGATTCTCCGCGTATCAAATGATGCGTAATTGCGCGCAGTTGATCATCCAAGCGAATTTGAACGCTGTTGAAAAGCAGGTCTGTGCGGAATTTTAAGAAACGCTACACGAGTTTATGGCTTTTTCTGGTTTTCATTAACTTCTGCATTTTGACGGGCTGCGTGCCGCTGCTTAAATTCAGTGTTTGCTTTACTTTACTTTCTGTTTATTTTTCTGACATTTTCCTTCAACACCTCCTTCCTCTTTCCTAAAGCGAGATTTGTAGCTGACTGTATTCTGTCATGTCATGATCATTAATACTGTAGCCTCACAATGCTGCTTATAGAAATCATCTGTGGAAAATGATCCAACTTTTATTTTTTTCCCCTCTCAGGCTTCCCTAAGCGTTTGTTTTGAAATTGCTCCGTTTGCCAGCACAATAAGCAGCAAACCTGAGAAGTGAATTCTTTAACTTTTGATTTTATTTCTTGCACATTGGGTTTGACATTTCTTTGCGTTTCCTTTCTGACGTCTCTGTGTGGTTTGAAGGTGGTCTCTACTAAGTTCAGCAGCACACTACAGGCTCCGGCTTGCACTGAAGCCGGTGCCAAGAATTAAAGTAATTCTGCCTGTTCAGTGCTCAATAAACAAATACTGTCCCAGGAGCAGCAGCAGCACCCAAAAGGCTACAGAATGACCCTGTAGAGACATGTTGGCTTTCTTGTGTGTCTGATCTCCAATAGTTCTTTAGTTGGCTTGTTGCTACAACACTTGGCACATCTAACGCCCTTACAGTACATTTCTGACACCTGTGAATGCTGGGATTTAACACTCTCTGGCACTGGGTGCGTGTAAATAGTGTCTCACTTCAAGCATGCCATCACTCAGGAACCAAGCTCAAGGCTGGTCATGATACTCAAATAAGCCTCAGTCCCTTTTAGTGCTTACCCTCGTTGCATTTACACTGGCCACCCCAGACAAGGAATGTGGGCACTGCTGAAATGGAGGAAAGATTGAAATACAGTCCTTGTGTTTAGGCACGGAGCTGCATGGCCCCAAAGTTCACCATTACCGATGTGGAAACTTTTAGAGTGTGAAAATGTGAAATAATGACATTTTCACTGTATTATCAGTGCTCACCAGCAACTGCCTTCAGACACTTCTAACACTGGCGCACAAGTCACAGGTGTGTGTGGTCTGCTCGTGGTTTGAGAACCCATTGTGTGCTGGCCTTGGAAACAGGCACAGGCAGCTACTGTACATCCTGTCTGCATTAAAGCCACTGTATGCGTGCGACGCTCCTGCCAGGTGTGATTTTCACCCTGCATTATCAGATTTCGGATGTTTGTGCATAAAAAGAAATGGCCGGATATTTGCCCGCAGGAGCTGAAAATGTTTGTTTCATTGAAACAGCAGACCTACAGGCTTTGCACAAAACAGCTTGGCCCTGTGTAATCTTAGTAGAGGTTGTTTTGTGCATGTAATCCACATTGTAGTGAGAATGTTACCCCGAATATAATTGCGCTTTAATTCCTCAAACTATGTGACCTGTCTGAGCTGCTGAGTTTTAAAGTGACTGAGGCCCCCCTGCACAGAACGTTTCACCTTTGGCAGCGGCTGTGGAATTTGTTTTGCTTGTGCAGTTTCTTGTAGTCAATTGTCAGCACGTTGACAATTTGTTTGATTTGCATCCCCACCCAGCAGTAAATGAGTTGCAGGAGATGCTGAGATTGGTGAAATGTAAAGCATGATGTCACTGCAGAGGCCAGCTGAAGCTATGCTAAAGGTGCAACCCATGCCTTATCTAAAGTGTATGCAAGATAATCAACACCTGCACAGTATGAAACCCTCCCTGTTTGTCATCTGTGGTGGTGGTGAGCCGGAAAGCTCTCGCATACCGTGGCGTTCTCCACTCTGGGTGTGTGTTTGTGTATTTGAGATAGTGTCTCTGCAAGTCCCCTCGGGATCTATTATCTACTGTACAGGAAACTCCCCACAGTGTTATTCAAAGGATATCATTTGCCCTGCATTTCATTGCTTGGAGAAGGAGGCATTTAGAGGCTCGCACTGAGAACACAAATTAAGAAGTCTCAAATTATTGTGATTTTTCACACATTTAATTTTTTCCTACAATGATGTCATGCCTCTCTTCAGAGGAACAGAGCCACTGAACGAAGGCTTCTTTTGGAATATTTGTATGCTAAACGTAGCTGTACTGTATGTTGGGGAACATGGTGTTTGCAGTTCAGATTTCCTCGCAGGTGTATGACAGATCAGTTTTGTAGTTTGCATTATCCATTGAAGCACGCTGACTCACCTCTCTTATGCTGCAGGTCTGTCTCCTGCTCTGTAGATGTACATATCTGTCCCAGCTTGTTCCCAGTCTCAGCTTTCTTTCCCCGCAAGGACAAATTGTAGTCCTGACTGTGCAGCAGTGATCTACCTGCCTGTCAAAGCACAACACAGTGGAAAGATCATGTCAGTGCTCATGAATGTCAGATAAAAATGTAGAACTATCTATCACTGCCAACTGCAGTTATATTAATGTTTACCTTAACATGATATGTGATGTCTATTCATGCTAGAGCTACCATCATTAGATGAGGAATCATGCACATCAGTACACAACAACAACCTTTAAGTAGAATGTGCAATAGAGAATTTTGCATGGACATGGCTGATAGAAGTAACTTTGAAAATGTAAATCCTCACACTGTGGACTGTGACTTCATACCAATGTGATGAAGATCCAGCAAAGGATGATACGGTTTAGGAGACACTAGGTGATTCACTCTTGAGTTTTAAAGGAACAGTTCAATATTTTGAAAAATGCAATTATTCACTTCCTTGCCAGACTATTTCTTGGCTAGGCACAGTGAATTCTTTGGGTCTTGTCTTCACCGTGAGGTTGCCAGGCAACCTGCAGAGGCTGCAGTAAGTCACTGCGCCCAGCCAAGTGACAGTCCTGCACATAACCTCCCTTAAAACCACAACTTGCTGTTTTACACTTTGGCTTGTGTATGAATAAAACAAACAAAATATAACGTGTTAATTATTCAGCTTTAGAAGTTCCAACATGTTAAACTTTACTTCAACCTTTATTGACTCCATTTCTGTGGTCAAGTGTTTGTGCCAGATGGAATTTAATTTCTTCTTTTAATTGCCATTTCTTTTCTTAAACTTTAATTTGTCTGGGGGAAGTTCTGCTGAGGGCAATGTTCACACATACGCACATTCACATCTGACAACCTGACAGCTCGCTGGAGCATTTAGAGGTTAAAGGCCTTGCTCAAGGCTACCTCAGTAGATGTCTTAAGGAAAGAACTTTCCACAGCCAGAGTTATCCTCCTTGGATCCGACCGGTGATCTTCTAGTCACAAATCCACTTCTCGGATAAGACAGGTGTACTGTCACATTGTTTTTTCAACAGTACTGCTTCGTCACATCTGACCCTGCCTCAGAGGTCGCTGTTTGATCACATGATCAGATTGAATCTGCTGGTGTGTGGCAGCAGTGACAGACGCCCCCGTGGGAGGTACAGCATTCCTCTGCTAACAGGGAGGCCTCAGTCATCACATCTCCAGTAAGGAGCTCCATCCCATGGCCTTGGCGCAGAGCAGGGTCTCTGGCAGCTCTCATGTTTAGTGCATCTTCCAGCCTGTGTAAGACTTTCTCTAGCCATCTGTCTTAGTTCAGATGCTGCAGTTGTAGTTTTCACCAACACTATCATTACCGCAACAGACCTGCAGTCTCTTGAATGACGTCTTGGCGACACACTTCTGCTCCTGTTAACACAGGCTTCGACTTTGATTTATGTCTTTACATTTGTGTCATTTTTGTGTCTGAATGACAGACGCAGAAAGTAATGTTCTGTTTTTACTGTAAACAGACTGTATTTCAAACTGGGATCCAGCTTGATGTGGCTGTTGGTGTCAAACAAAGAAGCCATCTGATTAAACACAGATCCCCATTCCTTACACATTATAGTATGTGTGTGCTCTCTAATTGAGCCTGACTCCACAGAGGGAGGACTCTTACATACAGTTTTGTGACCAGATGTTTGCTGAGGAGCTTCTGATTGGTAAATACTTTTGGCCTTTTGTAACCCAAATAACTGGAAGAAGAAACAAGAAAATACGCTGAAATAAAATACTTATTTGATCTGACTGATCTTAGAAGTAGCAGTGACAATGTGAGTTACAATAAATTATTTCAAAATGCCACGCTGGCTTTAGGGACGCTAGATAAGTCATTCAGCTAGTTACAGTCCTAGTTACTGTCTTCTACTTATCCAAAAATCTCAGGAAAGTGTATCTCAGTGGCACAAGTTTACTGTTTTTTTCCCAGCAGACACTGCTAACACTTGTTTTTGTTGACCAAAATCTCCAGTTACTTTCAGCGGGTAAGGAAGCAGGGAAATGAGCTTCAGAGGATACCAGTGAGATTCTGCTCTCCTCTCTCTCTCTAAGGTTGGGAGGTCATACAAGGACACCTGGCTGACCTGCTGAACCAGCACACCACCCATCATGACCAGAGTATCACTCACTGCCATCTGCCTCGGTGAGCAACCCGTCTGTGTCTCTGCAGGAGTACGCTGGTTTTAAATACTGCATCCCAGACCACAGTGTTTCTTATTACCAAAAACACTCTGGGTGCCATCTCCTTCAGAATAGAATTTTCTGTGCATTCACACCATCAAACAGCAGCGTCAGCTGTCATAGAGTTCTTGTGTGTACAGTAAACACCCTGATGATTATGTTACTTTGTCTGCTATTAAGTGAAACTCCCTCTGCCTCACCTGCAGCGCTCCTCCTGTCCTGTGCTTGCCGGGCCAAGCCTAACGGATCAAAGAGCAAGAAACCAAAGCAAGGTAGACATCATGAACAAGCAAGCCTGTAATCTCTGTCAGTCCCAGTGTTATTGTCCCCACTGCAGTCTCTTTTCATTCACTTCTACAAAAATAAATTTGAGTCTCTAAATTGCTTTGTAATGTAAAGCTTTCCATTTTTATATATTTATTTATTCATAGGGTGGACAAAGACCCATGTCTTATGATAAGATATAATGATACTTATGATAATTATTTAGCTCTTATGATGTAAAAAATATATATCATATGTTTTATCACAATATAAAAAATGCACTTTCTGAATGAATCCCATTTAGCATTAATTTGGTGATTTGCAGGTCAATGGTGTCTAGACATTTATTGTAAAACTAGGCTAAAGCTGGCTGAAAAGTGAGCTTGTTCCACACATAACCATTGCTTCAACAGCATTTCACTGATTCGCTGATTTAAAATGTATATTGTATAGTCATTACAATTTGAGCTGCATTATCAATTATTCGGATGATCATTTTCTATATCAATCAATTAATCATTTGGTCAAAACACCAGCGAATGTGATAAATGCCTAAAGCCGAAAGTGATGTCATGAAAATGCTTGTTTCATCCAACCAACTTTCCAAAACTTAAAAGATGCTCAGTTTGGAATGGTTAGCACTTTTGCATGAGTGCCAAACAATCAATTAATTGACCAATTGTTTCAGGTCTAATTGAAATGCTGTCGAAACAATGGTTATATGTGACCTCAACATCTAATCACCTGTCTTGAACCATCGTCTTCTTCTTCTCCTTCTTCCCTCCACAGTTGTTCCAGCCATAGAGTGTGATGTCAGAGCAGGGAAGGTCAATCTCCCGGAGTTCATAGCCAAATGTCCTGCACGCTGTAAGGAGACAAAGCAGCAAGTCTATGGGACAAGCGTGTTTGCCTCCATCTCCAGCATCTGCAATGCAGCCATCCACAGGTTAACAGTGGACTGATGAATGTGTGAAATGGCAGTCAAAATAGTCTTTTAACAGTTATATCTGAAAAAAATATATGTATTGTGTCCACAGTGGCGTCATCAACAACACAGGAGGAAAGGTGATAGTGAGGAAGATGGCCGGGCAGAACATCTACAAAGGCAGCAACTCCAATGGCGTGCGCTCTCTGTCTCTACCAAAGTGGAGGGAGTCGTTTGTTGTCTCAGGTATGAATGAAATGAATGACAGTGTTTAACACCGTTCTTAAGACGTAGCCCTCTAACCAACAGCTGGCTCTGTTGTGTTTCAGTGGGGAAGCCAAAGAAAGGAGTGATCTATCCATCTACTCTGGACTACCTCCCTCCAAGACCGACCTATGTGAAAACAAGTGAGAGGAGTGTTATTTTTACACTCACACCGTGCATCTTTTCTGTGAATATACAGTTTGGTGCATCACATTTAGTTAGTCATTGAGCAGACTGACAGATGCCCAGTGTTTTACAATGCTAGGACAATCTGATAGACATCTTGGTTCAAACTGAGCGAAAGAAAAAAAGTGAAAGGTTTTTAGATGTCAAGACTACATATAACCATTTAACAGCATTTCATGCACTATATTTTAGCATATAGTTAGGACCCCTTTCACACTGAAATGTAGTCATTGAAATGCTGTTAAAACATATACGTACAAAGCAGACATCTTATTGCCTACAAATCACCAGATCAGTGCATTCTGAGACAAAAGGTTAGATGGATGTCTCTGCTCTTCCTTTTGGCTTTTGAACTACACTCAGGTTGAAAGGGGAGTCAGAGCGCTGCAGTCTGGTGAAGAATGTCAAGAATGCATTACAACTCAGCGGTTACTGTAGATGCTGTTCCTCCCCGTCCATCCGTCTTGAACACATCCGCCTTCATCTATCTGTCTTCTCCTTTCAGGTCAAAAGGAGGCCAAATCGGTCACGACAGCGCTGCCTACGACACCAGCACCCGAACCGATCACAACTACAACTCCTGAACCCACCACTACCACCACCACCCTGGCTCCCACCACCACCACCACTTCACCCCCACCACCACCCACTACTACAAAGGCTCGAGCTGCTGTCCATAAACTCAGGGATGCAGGTGATTTAAACATACACACGCTTAAATCATACAGCATTTCTGCATACACATATGCACAAAAGCTAATTCTTTCCTCTAAATCAATGGATCCATGCATGTCATGTGGTGCATTGTGTATTTACTTGGATGCAGTTGATACCCATCCGCACGGAAGATGCCGCCTAACTAACTAACAACATTAGCAGCTTTTAACTAGAAATGCTGTTTGTTCAAGCTTTTATTTGTGTGATACCGAGTGATGGAGACCAATGATTACAGCTGGCAAGTCACAACTGCAATCATGACAAACTACAGCTGGTTTGTGATTAGGTTAAAGTCCTGTTTGGTTGCCTGCCTGGTTGACTTCACTGTACACTTGATCACCAGACCATTCATCACTCTTATTAAATGAAAACTTTATCAGAGGGTAATCACTCTGACTCATCTGCCCTGTTTTGGATAAAAGTGCAGCTACAGTGAGTTGACAACATACATAGACAAATTTTTTGTGTAAATGAGTTGGGCCGTGTGCCAGACAACCTCCCAAGCGTTCCTCTCTCCTTAATTTTCTGTAACATTATCTCCCCCTCTCTCCATATTGCACGCCATTTGTCTTTCTCCTATCTAGGCAGCAGTCACCCATACCTTGCCTCTGTGGCAGCCGCAAGTTCAAGTAAGTGAAGCAAAGCAAACAGGGGTCAACATAAATTTTTTTGTTTTTGGTGGCATGAGGGGGTGCAGTGGTGTTTCTTTACACTGGGGTGTCAGGAACATGGGTTTACATCAAGCGTGGGGCGCTTGCATCACAGCCCTCCTGTGGGAATAGTGTGCATCAGGATTCATCATGTATTCTGTATTAAAGGTATCGGTGGTCCTGTTTACAAAGCAAGTTTGGCTATTGGTTTGTACTAAATCCAAAACTATGTTGAATTGGCTCCCTTTGCATCTAATTTACAATACAATTTTATTTGTCTGAATGTGCCCACACTCTGTTATTCTCAACACTGGAATAGGACAGTCACAGAATGGTCAAGGAAAGAGTCTCAGCCAAGGTACGTCACTACTCACTGATTCTGCAGCTCTCCGAAAGTCCTGTACACCACATGTAACAATTCAAGTTTAACTAAATCATGGAATTTCTTCAAAGTATTCAGAGGAAGTGCCTATCCGAATAGATTCCCACAACGTGCCAGTGCAGGTAAACCAAGCTTTAATCTTCCTGATGTGTCTTTTTTCATTCTACCAAAGCCAGCAGTTGTCTCAATATTTGCTCTTTCTTTTGTAGTAATCTCTGCATGGCATCTCTGCTCTGTATGTGCACAGCTGCTTTGAAAGACCAACTGTTGTGTTGTCTTTCAAAGAAAATACCACTGAATTTCAGGATTCAACTGCATTCACTCTGTATTAGCAATCATGTATTACCATGTTCTCTCCAATATAATGTCATGTTTCATTGAGAATGACTCTTTAGCAGGAGTCTACAGCCATGCTAGCAGTTCTGTGAGATTGTACCTGGGCATAGCGGTGATTTGAGCATCAGCATGCTAACAAGCTAACATTGACAATTCTAAAATGCTGATGTTTAGCAGGTAATGTTTGCAAACTATAGCATATAGCACCAATGCAACGATGTGCTAAATGAAAAATCAGGATCATCAGTGATTATATGATTTCTCCTCAGGACACCATGACATTCTTAACCAAATTTAATAGCAATCCATTCAAAGGTTGTCGAGACATTACCATCCCTAAAGCCAAATCTAAGAATCTGAGACATTTTCCCAGATACATTTTCTTCTTCAGAACCATTAATGCTACTATAAAACATAATACAATCATCATTTTGCCTGTGTGATCATTAAATCTATCTACAATCATTGTTAAAGGAGAATCTTCAGCCTGTCAATCTTGGTGTTATTACAGATGCTGCACAGACTTGATTTATACTTTTGTTCTAGAGATGCTCATGTTCATCAACACTAAAGTGAATTGTCTTAGCTATCTGCCAAGATAATGGTCACCAAACGATAGATACTTTTTTGTCTTTTATCTTGAATTTCATTTCATGTTGTCTCATAATATGTTTGTCTACCAATCTTGGTCCCAGGTCTGCGTAGACCAGAGACAGGGCCAGCTATCAGGAGACAGCCATCCTCTCCTGTTGGTCCAGGTCGGCCTTGTCATTAACATTAACACACACACACACACACACACACACACACACACACACACACACACACACACACACACACACACACACACGCACACACACACACACACAC